>PVKB01004758.1:0-22604 GCA_004027205.1 Ctenodactylus gundi
AGATGCAAGGCCAACACTCTTCTGCTAGAAAAGGCCAAGATCATGCATTTAGCTCCAGTGCAGACATGGCCTGAGCACCACCCTATGGCGGGAATGCCCACCAACTCACAGGCCAAGGTGAGGAACGCTAAGAAGGGCACGCAGGGAGAAGGTTTTAGAGAGAAGGGCAGCCTTTCATTTTACAACTACCTCATCCCTGATTCACCACACACCTAACAGTTCTACACAAAGCCCAACAAGCTAACTGTAGGATGGTAACATGGAAAAGCGCTAAAGGTTTAGGGCTGCCAATAAGATACTGGTTATGCCACTAAATGTAAATATCAGATAAGCCACAAATCATTTGTTAATATATGTGTTCCATATGATACTGGAATATGTGTTACTTAAAGTGTATTCTAAAAAATAATTCATTATATATGTAATATTTAAATTAAATCCAACATCCTGGTTTTTGTTTTGCTGCCTCAAATTTGGTAATTCCAAATATGCAGATTCTAAATACGGGACACTGTTCTGCTGCAGAATGCATCTTTATGTTGAGAAGTCACTTTGATACGATGGTTGCAAATCATTTTAAATACTAGTCCAGACACTATTATTTACCAGCTAAGTCCAACCTAGTCAGCCTCCCTGAGCCTCCATATCTGGATGTGTAAAATGGTATCAAGCATATGTCCTTAGAGACTAATAAAAGAACCCAAGCAAGTGACACACAAAACACCCAGTACAGCAGCTGGCACACGGCAGAGGCTCAGTAAGGCACAGTGGCATTTCTACTCCTCAGACACACTTACCTTCCTTCCTTCTTGACATGGCAGACATAATGGCCGCTCATTGTAGATGTTCCCATGTGGCTGATGAACGCAAATAATTCATAAGCTATGAAAGAAAAAATAATCCCATTGTAAGGCAGGCTTTCGAGAATCAACAGCGCTTCTCGTGAGAAGTTAAAACTCATAATAATGTAATCCAGCAACTGTAAATTTGAAAGATAAAGTCTATTTGCCTTGCACACACACACACACACACACACACACACACACACACACACCACTGAAGCGACACCAAATTCCACCTGCAAATTCATAATAAAAACAGGACATCACTGTCAGAATAAAGTGTATGTTAAATTTAAATCTAAAAATCTAAAATCTAAATCTAGAAAGCCTGTTCTGGTAGTAAGCTTGCGAGTCTGAAAGAGTAGTTCTGGTTCTACCACATCAACCAGCATCGGGAGGACAAGTTGTCTCTTCTCAGCCCATTTCTTCGTAGATTTTTTTTAAAGGCTTGTAAAGACTTACATGAGCAATTCAGACTAAAATACCACTCAAATGTCAGAATTATGAGAAGAACAGCAATCGTTTCTCAGCCTTTTGGCTACGATCAAGTGAGGAAAATAGCAAACAGTTGCTATCATTTATAGGAATGGAAAATGCCTTGCACAAGATTTCTGACTTGTCACGATTATCATCTACATGGGACCAAACTCCAGCTTCATGCTTTCTGAACAAAGAGGTCTCTGTATCCTCCTGGAAAGTGAGACTGATGTCTGTGCTCTAGCAAGTGCTTTCTGCCACCACGCACAGCACTCCGTAGCAAGTCTTTGTGGGACCAGTTGTGTTCATGTTCCCTTGGTTGTCTTAGACGCATCCACACAAAGTGAGTGCCATGGACTCACGCCACTCCATTCAGTCCACTCAGGGGGGGAATTAGCATTTATAAACTTTTATAATAATTTTTGAGTAATATTCATATATGTTATAATATAACAAGTAAAATAAGTTTTCTTTTTGTTCTTCTGCTGGTGGTACTGGGGATCCAACCCATGAACTTCATCCTGAGCAACATTCCTGGCCTTCGTCTTCTCCTTTCTTTTTTTCACTTTGAGACAGGGTGTCACCAGTCATTCACAATTGTGTGCAGACACCAACGTGCTACACACGGCTGATCTTCACCACAGATTCGCTCCAGTTTCCACTTGCATCTGTTTACCCGTTGCTGATTCTCAGTCGCCAATCTTCAGTCTCTATCTTCACCATTGTTCTTCAAACAACTGAGGTCTGCAGCAGACTCTCACTGGCTTCCTGCCATCCCAGACAGGTGTTCTACCTTGCAGTGGCTGAGCAGCCATCAGACCCTTCAGCTCTCGCAAGTGTAGGCCACCATCTTGGACTATCTCTGTCCTCAGACCTGTAAGCCTTCCAAACAGATCCTTTTGTTATAATTCTTGTAAAATCTGCCTTTTCTAAGAGCCAGAACTAATACAGATTGTCACTAAGTTGTCCGGACTGGGCTCAAACTTACCAGCCTCCTGCCAATGCCTCTTAATGTGCTGGGATTACAGGCCTGTGCCACAGGGCTGCATATTCAATTTTCTAGTATTCAATTTTTATTACATTTTCCAAGAAAAGGGTGCTGGTACTAGACAGGCAGTTTGTCATACCATTCTTTCTCTTACTCGTTCTCTCCCTTGCTTTTTTTCTCTCGCTCACTTGCTTACTTAGCTTTCAATCCCTGCTCCTTATCTGACCCTTCAGCAGCACCACAAACTGCTGATCGGCTCCTTCCTCCTCAAATATCCGCTCTAGGAACACGACTCTGGATCTGGATCTGTCTCCTGTCGGCACCTCAGCACCTCCCTGACCTTGTGGACTGAACGACAGGTCTTTCTGACCCGGATGTACCCAGATTCTCTCTCTCTCTCTCTCTCTCTCTCTCTCTCTCTCTCTCTCTCTCTCCCTCTCCACCCTCCCCCACCCCCACATGTGTGTTTGTGCATGCATGTGTGTGTGTGTGTAAGTTCATCTAGTTTCATGGCAGTAAATAACACTGCTTTCTTAATTTCATTTCTAGGATGTTCACTTCTCATCTACAGAAATAAAACAGAATTTTGTATTTTGATTTTGTTTCCTGAAATACTGCTGAACCTACTTAATAGTTCTAAGTTCTTTCATAGAAGCCTTAGGATTCCCTAAAAATCATGTCACATGCTAATAAAGATACAGTTTTACTTATTCCTTGGGTACCCTTTACTCACTTCTCCTCTTCATTGTATTGGTTAGAACCTCCTATAATGTTAAATTGAAGTGGCACGAGGAGAGGTCCTTGTCCTTTAAGGAAAAAGAATTCAGTCTTTTATGCCAAGTGCCATGTGTGCTGTGAAGTTGGTCTGTATGTTTTTTGTAGACACCTTTTATCAGGTGGAGGAAGTTCTCTTCTATTCCTCAGTTAACTGAGCAATCTCCCCTCAGCCTTGTCTACCTCAGCCAACGGCAATGCTAATCTTTCATGACAGTCTTATTTCCCTCCCATACCCTTTACATCCATCCAATCCAGCGCAAATCCTATCAGCATTTCCTTTAAAATATACATACAACCTAACCACTTCTCGCCATCTCCACTAGTAAGCCAACAAAGCCACTATCATCCCTTGTCTGACTTACTGCAAGAGTACCTTACATGAACTCCCCGCATTCTCCCTTGTCCCCGACAAACTGTTCTCACTATGTAGTGTCCAGAGTGGTCTTCTTGATGGAGTTTGGACTACGGTCACTACTCTGCCCCAGAAACCTTCCAGAAGCTTCCTACTTCTCACAATAATATCTTCTTCTTACAAACACCTATGCAGTGACCCACCTTTCCTCATCCTCCTCTTTCTTCCACTCCAGCTTCTCTGAACTCTGATTGCTCCACACTGCACACTGAGTGTGCTCTGGCCTTTAAACCTTTACATCTAGTATTCCTCTTCTCTGCAAACCTCCTTTCATATATCACGTAACTCGCCTTCTACTTCACTGAGGTCTCAGGTCAAACGTTACCTCATCAGAAAAACCTTCCTAACTCACCTTACAAGCCAGCAACCCTTCCTGACCCGTCCTCGTCTCATTGCTCCCTGTCCCCCCTTATCTTGCTTTATTGTCTGTATAGCGTGAAGGACCAAGCCACGCCCACGCTCCACTGTGCACTTACTGGCTCCTTTCCCCCGTGCTAGAATATGGTTCCATGGGACTGGCAGTCGGCTTTATTGAAATATTTCAGGTACAGAAAATAATAACTTGCATGTTATATGTACTTAATAATTGTTTAATGTTTAAATAACTGAATGAAGAAATTACTCCCTTAATTCCATTTCCTCTCTTGTTTTTATGCCTTTTTACATTGTACATATATTTATAAACCACTTTCCAAAAGTGCAAACTAGAGTATAAAATTATTTAATCAGAAATTGTCCAGAGGGTTTTATCTTTCCCATTATTAACCTAATTTCTGTTACTAATTATCATACTATCAAAAGACAATACCAGGTTTGAAATCAGAGACCAGGCAAAACCAGTTGTAAATGATCATCAGTATGTCTACCACTGTGAATTGTGATTGCCAACTTGACTGGCTTAACGTTATCGGGCTGTAAAGGACATTTCTGGGTGGGTCGTGGGAGTGTGACTTTGGGTATCTTATCTGGTCCCTGTCCCCTTCCTCTCTGGTGCTTTTCTACTGCTCTGCCTCCTGACCACTATAAGCTAAGGAGTTTAGTCCTTCCACACCTTCTGCCATGTATTTCTACCTTGAAGCCAGAATATTGTGGACTAAACCCTCAGAAACTATAAGCCAAATTAAGCCTCTCAGTTTTGAAGTTGTGTTAGGTATTTTGCCCCAGTAATTCAAAAGCGGACCAATACAGCCCGCACTTCTTTTTTCACAGCAGTGATATAGGACTTTCTGTAGGCTCTCCTCTGTGCCTACCACACTAAGAACAGACCCCTAGCCCAATAAGCAAGGTCAGATGTGGCTGAGACTCTTTCTTCACCCAAGGTAACTTTCTGAGCCCTTCAGAAATAATTCCAAATCTTCAACTTGAACTACACAGTGCTGCTCTTTCAAAATAGAGCTCCCTCTAAGAATCTTCACAAAATAGAAGACACAGTATCTCCATCAAGGCTTTTGTTCTCCAAGTAACTCATTCCCAAAACAATGGCTTCTGCAATCCAACAGAGTACTTACTGAACGCCTTCCATGAAATTCCAGGATAACATCAATGAATGCTACTCAGAAACCTATGCAGCCAAAATATTGACAAAGCAGAGACAGAAAAGGACAAACCCAGAACTACCTAATACAGACACACCATTAGCCCCCACAGGTATTTTTCCTTTTTTGTTAACAATTCACATATATGCTCAGAATCAAAAGTTTTCCAAGTTTATCATAAATTTCAGTTCCATAATTAAAATTACCTGTGTTTACCAATATAAACAACTACCTCGTTCATTTATAAGACCTCCTGCTAGGGACAAACGTCAAAAAAGAAAAGTTTCTTCAATACTTTTGCAAAAACTGAACAAGTAAGAAATATCAACTTATATTTGTTTCCAAAAAGAAAGTCAGTATAAATAAACCAGGCAGGAAAACCACTGCTGATACTTCTCCAAGTTTCCAGAAATCCTTTCCAAAAGAAAACGAGCATCACTACACATGTTCAAGAAAGAAAGAAAGAAAGAAAGAAAGAAAGAAAGAAAGAAAGATACAGCAGTTTCTTCGGTAGATAGAAAAGGCAGTTTGAGACAAGGTAAATACTTCAAAAATGTTGACTTTTTTGAGGCAGGGTCTTCTTCTGTAGTCCAGGCTGGTCCTGAACTCACTATATGGCCAAGGCTGGCCTCAAACTCACAGCAATCCTCCTGCCTCAGCCTCTCAAATCCTGACATTACAGGTGCATGTCATCATGCCCAGCTTATACAACAGTGCTGGGGAAGTGTTCTAACCACTGGGCTATGCTCCCAGCCCCAAAATATTATCTTGCGACAGAGAAACTTTCAAAGTACCAGGAGAGGCAGAGACACCTGAACAATGGCTACCTCCCACACCTGGTGAACTATGTCCCTCAAAATAGCCAGCACTAAACTGTGCGGAAAGGAGCATGCTCCTCCCCAGGGAAGTGTCGTTTTTCAACTCTAAGAAAAATCTTCCCAACTTTTCTAATAGTAAAGATATTTAGCAAAACATTTTACCACCACATATCTCCAACATAATAGCGATTGTATAGTTTGATTTTATGTCATAAAGCAACTATCAAAAAATTCATGAAATTCGAAAGGTAAAAGATAACGCTATACGTCCTTTCAATGTCATATAAAGGAATGACCACCCTAAGATCATTCACAATGGGACTGAAAAATGACCCTTTGGTCAAATCTTGTCCAAATCCTGTCTATGTTCTGCTGAAAGGGAGAACAAGGACAGGAGAAGAAAGTAAGATGACATATGATGTCTACAAATCTTGAAATACTATTATCTGGCCTTTTAGAGAAAAAAAATTGCTGTTTCCTAAACCAGGAATAAAAAGTTGGATGATCTCACTGCTTACTCTGTCTGATTAAAGGTCCAAGACTTGAGAAGTTATTTGTTGACTTACAAAATTTTTGTCTGGTAAAGATACAACAAAAACCTGGTCAGTGGAACACACAGCCTCAAAAATAGTAACTGCTTTGATAAGACACTGGCCAATATCTTTGCAGCATTTCTTTGTTACATTGTCTTTTTCTCAAACATTTTTAAACCAGTCATAACATCAGACTGGATCACTAAGTAATTACTGAGTAGAAGAAAATCCGTATATGTATTCACTTCATACTGTATAAAAGTCATGATTCTGTCTTTTCAAAAATTGTTTTAATTACACATGAGAACTAATATATAGCTATAGGTACACAAATATGTCATGAATTCATTTCCATAAAACACTATAGTACCTACATACACTTACCAAGAAGTAGTATCTCACAAGGGCATGAAGTATTAGTCAGTCTACAGAAAGTACTCACAATACTGAGACATTAAAAGACTCCTTAGAATAACCACTACAATCCCAGCGGCTCTGCAGTCTTCTGGTAAGAGAAAATGGGTCTTGTCATCCAACTTTATCATTCATAGTTGTATCTTTACCTGTCTCTAACTTCCTCTGTACGTGGGGAGGAGGTGGAAGACAACATTCCTACTTTATTAACACTTGATTCATAAGCACCTTATGTCTACAACCTCTACCTTCAACAACGCATTCTCTGTCATCCCTACTCTGAGGAAAACAACAGTGAAGCAAGAAGGGAGATCAGTAGCTTTCCTAAAAGTAATGGATTCTCTAAGAACAAATGATCTAGATGCATCAGTGACAGCTTAAAGGCAACTGCTAACATGGATAGAATCCGAAAGATTCTACAAGTCACTCCTTCAGCTTCAGCCAGCTCACAATTACTAATCTCCTTGTTATACTGCTTAAAACTCCAAATATCAAACACAGCTCTCCAAATTCAATAGTTCAGTGTAACTTAGTTTATTCCAAAGTGACTTCCTCTTAACTTTCAGCAGCACCAATGGAAGGGCAGATAAACAAATACATATGTGCCAGAAATGATAACAAATGTTAAAGTGGGATGAGACAGTTTACATGGTTTACTGGGGCCCAGCATCCCTAGGAAGCTGCACCGTCTGTTCCCTAGGTCCTCTTCCCGGTGGTGGCGGCGTGCCTCACGTAGCCCAGAAATTGGTGGGCCCCATCCTTGAGCAAATGAAATGTCTCTCTTGCTGAAAAGTCCCAGCTGCCACTGAAGATGTCTGAAACATTACAGTGATGTGGCTGAAGGAGCCAGAGCAGGCTGGAGTAATCACAGCCTAATCACATGTTAATTACATTGGCAATCAGTGAATTCTGTTTTTTTTAAGAAATTAAACACTCATTAAGTGCAATATAGAAACAGAAATGATTTTGCAAACAGCAGAAGCACAGACAGGTCAGGGTGAAGGCCTTGGTTCCCACTGTTAGGAATTTTTTAACTCAACAGGAAGTTAGGTAATAGGACTAAAAAGTGCAGGACACAGTAATAGTCTTTTGAAAAACAGACTTCCATCTCCATTCCAACACAAAATGGTAAACCTGTAGACATGAAATAGAGGTAAAGCAGACACTACAGAGGCTGCCACGCTAGAAAGACTCTAACTCCAACCTGGGTATGCTACTAACAAAGTATTTCACTTGCCACCATTACTGTGTTTGAATACCTGCAGGTAAACAGAGAAAGAGAAGTGATGGAGAAGTACTTTGTGCACAGGAGGCACTCAATAAATGACAGCTACTGCTACATCAAGTGTTAATAGGATCAATGATCCCGGTAAATAAACACTTAGGTTGACTATCTCTTCCTTATCTGAAATGCTTGGACAACAGTTTTAGGGGTATTTTTCCCCAGACTTCAGACTATCTGCATATGCATAAGGAGACACATTGGGCAGAGGGCCCAAGTCAAAACACAGAATTCATTCCTGTTTCATATACTACTTATGCACATAGCTAGAATGTAATTTTATACAGCACTTCAGTACATCTGTTTAGACTGTTACCCATCACATGATGTCAGGTATGAAATTTTCCCCTTGCAGCATCATAGTAATACTCAGAAAGTTTCAGATTGTGAAGCTGAGAGCTTGAACAAGAATCTTTCTGTTGGACTATAGCCTGGAAAGACACAGATGTCGGAAGCTCTGGCAGCCAAGCTGTCATCTTAGGGAGACCCTGGAAGTGGAACTAGGCCAAGAAGAAGCAGGGGCCTAATGGATAAAGAATGGTGTTCTGAAGAAAGGATGGCCCAGTGTACAACCGTACCTGCGCTCCCACATACGTAGGCTCCTAGGGACTTTGCTAGCTTTAAGATAGTAATTTTTCTCCTCATTTTATATATACATATATATAATTTGCTTATGATATCTATATTTTATTGATATATATGTCATACATGTTTACATTAAATTTAAGTATTTAAGCATTTTGTGCACACATATATCACGTCAAAATCACAAATCCTTCCCCTCCTCGTTTTTTGCCCCTCCCTCATCTTCTCTCTCCCCACTAGTTCCTATCTCCCCCATTTAGTTCTATGGAATAACAGTATTCTGGGTTTCTCATATTAGAGAAACCATTCCGTATATAACCTTCTGCATCTGACTCATTTCACTGAGCATGATGGTCTCAAGATGCATCTATTTACCTACAAAAGCCTCAAAACTACCTGTTTTATAGTAAGTAGTACTCCATTGTCTACATATGCCACGATTTTAGCATCCATTGTTCTTTTGATGGGTATTTTTGGTGTCTTCCACATTTTTAGCTATTGTTAGTTGTGCTGCTACGAACATGGGTATATATGTATCACTTTTATATGGTGCTTTTAACTCTTCTGGAAAGATTCCTAGAAGAAGTACCGCTGGATCAAAGGAGGTATTTATTTTCAGCCTTTTGAGGAACTTCCATACTGCCCTCCATAGTGGTTGTACCAGTTTACATTCCCACCAGCAGTATAAGAGGTTTCCTTTCTTCCCCACAGTCTTACTAGCATTGATTGCTGTTTGAGTTCTTAATATAGGCCATTCTCTCTGGCATTACATACTTAGTGATGTTTTGATTTGCATTTCTCTATAGGCTAACAATGCTGAACATCTTTTCATGTATTTACTGGTCATTTGAACGTCTTCATCTGAGAACTTCCTATTCATTTCCGTTGCCCATTTTTTAATTGGTTCTTTGAATTTGAGGGGTCTGTTTTTCTTCAGCTTCTAGTGTATTCAAGTTATTAGCCTCCCTGAGATACAGGTACTGAGTATTTTTTCCCAGCATTTTCTTTCTTACTTGAACAATTTTGGCACAGATCTCTCTGAACAAAATTCCAAAAAGTGAGGCTGTTTTTATTTGGGTTCTTGGCTTCTCTGATTGCAAGTACCTTGACCTTTCCTTGATATTCAACAGCCCTATAATAAGCTACCTAAACAGAACACAGTATCTCCCAACTTAACTCATAAATTTTATTTAATTCTAATCAAACACCTCCAGAATAGCCTTTTCCAGGGTCAGTAGCTCATAACTTCAGCCAAACAACATGGGAAATACAACGGGGAAGAGAATTTTGGGGGAAAAATTTTTGTTACGTAAGTAAAGAAAATATTATCTCTTAAACACAACTAAACCAGAAATGTAAAGAATGTTTATGAAGAAAACCATATAGTTTTGCAGGGGTGGGAAGAGAAGAAGGATGAATCAAAGAAAAACCATAACCTGTTTCTGACTAGAAAATCCTCAGTACTGCAAAGCTAAGTGGTGCTGCCAAATTAATCCACAATAAACGAAACTCATACAATCAATTGTTTTTAAAAATCCAATAATCTCAATAAAAACAGGAAAACAGCTAAAGGAAATGAAGAAGCCATTAACACAAGAAGAAAACCAACTAGATAAAAAGAGGTGAAAAATATGAAAAATGCTGAGCCCAAGAACCTTTCCCACACGGCCAGGAAGAGCACAGCTCGGTGCTTCTGAGTCATGTAACGGTAAGCCGCATTAAAATCTCAAAATTCGGAATTGGGCACACAAATACTTCAGGTCCAGAGAGCCATTTTAATGAAATAGTCTAACACTACCCATTACAACATTATTTTTAACAGAGGAAGGAAGTTCAGCATTGGACGAGTATTTATTAGCTGCACAGGGATTCAATTAGCATTTGTTACACTTCTGTGAAATAATTTTTTCCTTTAAAAAAAACCCATTATTTAAAAACTATTGCTGCACAAAATGCTCAACTCCATTGTAAACCTTGAATTTTGCACGTATACATATCAATAAAATGTGGGGAAAAAAACTATTGCTATCACATGAATATGGAAACACCTTCATTATTTAACATCCTTCCTCAAATCCTTATTTGGATACCTAAGTAGCCCAAAATTAGATATATAAATTATAGCACAGGTATAACACGACAATATTCAATATTTATGGGTTCATACATATGTACATGTGAGTAGAGCTGGTAGAATATAATCATAAAGTAGAAGATACAGAACAGAATATTAGTTTTATAACTGCATGTACTTAGGTTCATTTCTATGTATTGGGATGAAACACATGAACAGTGAACACTGCTGGTTAGTAGGATCAGAGTTTTTAATTTCTTCTTTTCATGTGTCTTCTCAAGTTGCTAAAATATGTATCCTTTCACTTTAAAAAATAATACAAATGTCAACTTTAAAAAAACAAGTTAAAAGAGAGCACTGAGTGGCACATGAGCTCAGGCACTAACACGGCAAGACCCCGGAAGACTTCTTGTAGCTGTACTCTGCTTCTCAGCACGGACAGTGGCACACTACCAGTTCCCCACACAGCACCTACTGCAGGCAGCACAACACTGCCCCACAGACCACCACCTCCTGGCACTCATTCAATCGGTTATTCACTGACCACCCACCATGGACCTGGCACAGTGCTAGAGAAGCTGCTAAAGAACATTCACCTTCCATAAAATCAGACTAATACGCATTTGACAAGTTAGCGTAGTCTCCGCTTTTTTTCCCACAATTCAAATTCCAATTCAAATTTCTTGTATTGTCTTTATATCCTGTGGGTCATGAACATGATTTCTCTAGCGTATCTCACAGCGCTTCTTCTCCATCCCTACCCACAGCCCACAGTCTGACCCAAGGCACCGCACTGGTTCCCTGACGGTGTCATCAGGGCACTCTACTCAAGGATAAGAGTGGAAATCTTAGCAAAACCAGCAATATGTTTAGATGTCCCAGAGGGACAACAAGGCCTTAGGGGAAGACAGGGCTGGTCTTACCATGTTCATCTGAAGGGGCGTGCTTAGTGTCTCCAAGCTCCATCAGAAGAAGAAAAATGCTAGTGACAGGCGCTCCCTCCCTCTGCAACCAAATACCTTGGCAACTTTACAACAGCCCCATCTTATGTTTTATTCCTTCTGTAAGAAGAAATGCATCAGCTCAAAAGAAAAAAAAAAGGCCCTTATGAAAAATTAATGAAGCAATGGGCCAATGGACATGGAACGAGTAAGTAACCCTGCTCATAAATCATTCAGTAATTTGTCATTCCAGCTGCTAATATTCAGGCAAGTTAGCAACTTCTGAGAAGTAACACTAGACACTTTAGGTAATGGCAGAAACTTTCCCTGCCAAGGGCCATCTAGATGTTTACAATATCATTCGTGAGTCACCCAAAATCATGAATGTAAAATTAGCCTGCTGTATTTGTAAAACATTTAATTAACTCATCCCTGATGTGATGGCTTGAAACTGATTCTCTTTGGTGAGATCTTGGCTGAGCCAGACTAAATGATTTCACAGGCTCTCTCTGGCCCATGGGCCCATGGGCCACCCCTGCCTTAGGTGAGAGGGAAATTGCCTATCCTTTTCTTACCCAGTTGGGATTAGAACAGATTCCTTGAGTAGACTCTTCTTTTACATTTATAAAGAAGAAACCTTCCCTCCCACCTTTCCTCTCTAAGCACAGGTCAATAAATAAATATGTATCATATCTTATAAGACATTGAGTACAACTGAAAACATGATCAAATCAACATTTATATGAATTAGGTTATAATGAACATTAATATAAATTTAATTAAATCCAAGTATTATTTATTCAACATTTTTCAAGTGTTCGACACAATGAGTTTCATAAAATGACCTCTGCCTCATAGGCTCCTAGCAAACAGGAAGCACCGAGAGCTACATAAATAATTTTACTACAAGATCAACTTGGTATGCAATACCTACAAGTGGCTCCAGGTACAAGCTCTGGAGGCAGACTGCCCAGGCAGGAATTCTACCCATTCTGGTTCTACCCATCACTACCTGCCTGATCTCAACAGGTTAGTTGACTTCATCAGTTTCACTTTCTCCATGCTGAAAAAGGGTGACAGTAATGGTGTCTACCCCTAGGATTACTGGAATAATCAGATAAAGTGGAAGCCCTAGCACTGGCATCACTATCACTAACAGAGATAAGTATGAGCTGATTATGGCCATCATGGAAAATGGTCTGCAGACATGGATTCTGTGGTCAAGATCTGAAGAACAGTGAGGGTTTTAGTGTGTAGTGACAGCAAAGAAGGGTACTTCATAAATCCAGATCAACCTCAGCCAAAGCCTGGAGGCCAGATACGAGGTGGTGGTGGCTGAGAATGCTGGCACCACTAGGCAACTGAACTGTATGGGTGCAGAAGAAGGAACATGAGGATGAAGCAGGCTGGGATCTGACAGGAGAACGCACTGAATGCCAAGCTAAGGAGGTGCACTTATTCAAGGAGCAGCAGCAGCCCAAGAGGCAGGATGGCCAAGTGGTTAAAAGCAAACTCGAGGTCTGACTCTTGCCTCTGCCTCCTGAGAGCTTGTGACCTTGAGGAAAGTTCCTAACCGTGAGCCTCAATTTTTCCAACTGAAAATCAGGTGTGGTAAGAATGAAATGTTTGCAAAATAAAAGGCAGAAACTGGCCTATGGCACCTCTTCCTGTCATCTAGAGACAGCCCTTTGGAAAATGATCAGCAGACACAATTAGTGATGATAAATTCAAAGATAAGAGAGACAGGTATATTACTGTTCAAAAACTACCACCTTGAAAATAAATCCTCTGTTTAACAAAGTTCCCATGGTCTATGAAATTTTACTTCAGAGGAATAGACAAAGCCAAAACTGATACTAAACACACACACACACACCTTCCCTCCCTCCTTACCACAGCCCCACAGCCCCCGCCAGGTAACCTGACTCTGATGTAGCCTAGACTTATTGAGACCACCAGGGCCTATGCCCAGTTCAAAATGTACCATTTAAGAGCAGGCAGACCTGTGTTAACTACTAAATGACACCAAAGGCTCAGTTTCATAGTGCCGAGCATCAGGCATGAGCTGAATGGACAGTTTTGACTCCTAGGACAAAGTAGGGGTAAGAACTTACTTCCAGATCCATCCTTGACTCTAGGTCCTTCAGGCTTGGCCTCGGAAATAATGTTGGCATTGGCATTATTCTCCATCTCAATCATAAAGTCACTGTCATCTTCAAACTCTGGATGGCTGAAAATCCAATCCAGTGCTCTTTCCAGGTTATTGTTCTAATAAAATAAAACATTTTTACAATGCATGGTATCTCCAGTCCTCATTGGATCCTGACCATTGGAACTAGATGCCAAACAGATAGGGCAGGAGGCCTGAATTCATTAGTCCTAAGTGCCCCTGGGCAAGCTGCTCCGACTGCACATGACACACTCGCCTGGCACTCTTCAAGTCTCTGGACCGAGGTCTATAATTGGACTCACTGGAAAACAGTTCTAAGTAGCAAATCAGCATTTCCAAAGCTCCTATCAGTCTTAGCTCAGCACTTTGCCAAGCTGACACCGGTAATGACGGGTGCAGAAGGCCAAAGGGGACACTTGTTACGGCACAGCTCTTCCTGCAGCCACAGTAACTGCACACATTATCTTCCCCATCAACTGTGTTTTCTGCCAATAACTCTGGGTACTGTATCAGTGCCTCCTCTCCCCTCAGTGTTGGTAGAATGGACACACTGCAGTCCTGGTAAGACTAATGACTTGGTTAATGACTAATTATTTAAACTGAACTCCCTGCAGTTTGAACCATTCACCATGAAAGCATCTCCAACCTCCCTTAGTTATAATCTCTGCAGGTTAAAAATTTGCTCAGATTCAGTCAGAAACTCCAGTGAAACAGTACAGCAAACAGAACAAGAGGGGCAGAAAGCAGCCGGTGGAGGTTTGGTTTTTTTTTTTTTTTTTTTTTAGTATTTCATAAAGGGAAATAGATTGTTCTGACCACATCCCCATGAACCAATCAAGAGCCTCTGTGACCTCTGCAACACAACAGACTCTAGCAGACACCCAGTCGGGACAGGCAAGAAGGACCTCAAAGCCGAAGTCCAGGAATTTGTAGCAGACGTACACTCAAAGTAGACTATAATGTGGTGAGAAAGATGGAACAAAAAAAAAAAAATCTTCCCTAAATATCAAACAAATATCTCTACTGCAAGAGGAAGATTTCCATCCACGTTTTCCCATTTCATGGTCCCTTCTCTCCTGATCACATCAGAACATTCATAACTCCCGAAGAATCTTCTCTTTCTACAGGCAGAAACAGCAGCTGAGAACTCCAAGAAGGATTTTTCGCTGATGTTCACAGTTGGATCTGCTGTGAGGAAGTGGCTCAGCTGGAGGGGGTCCCCAGGGCAAGGCCTCTGGAGGAGAACATGCCTTGCTGTATCCTGGGTCCTGCTTCCCAGCTGCCATGGAGCGGGTAGCTCTGCTCTACCACACCCTTCTGTCACAATGTTTCTGCTTTGGAACCAGCTAGTCATGGACTGAAACCTTGGAAGACACGAGCCAAAACTAAACTTACCCTCATTCAAGCTGCACCTGCCGGGTGGTCTGTGCTGGTGACTAGACAGCTGACCAACATTCCACTTAGCAAACACCCAAGATGATACATGAAGTTTCCTGTAGCTGCAGCATCTTGGCCAGCTTCATCACTTCCTTATGCTTAAATTTACTGTACAATTCTCTCAAATCATGTAGGCTATCTTTATGTATACTATATGCAGATACATTTTATCAAACCAAGGTTCCCTACAGAATCAGATAAATATGATTCAAAATGATTAAAGAACACTGGAGGTCACAGCTGCTCTTAACAAAAATGCCAACCGCCTCCAATGTCTGAGGTGAGGGTGTTCTCGTGTACGCACAGTCCCACACGCTCACCGTTGCTCGCAGTGCTTGCACAGCCTGACTCCGCTGGAATCCCATGGAGGTGATGATAGCTACGACCTCCTCTGGAGGCTGGTTATCCAGTCCAGTAGCACCAAATACGGAGGCTCCGGCAGACGCTGCTCCTCCATAACCAGGCATGGTCAGTGGTTCAGCAAAATCTGAGGAATGCAATCATGTGTAAGCTTTCTTTCATTTTCTTTATTCTATTCTATTTATCTATTGGTCTTAGATAATACTTTAGGATAAGGTAGGAAATTATCTACAAAGTTACAATCATCAAGATGGTCTGGACTAGTATAAAAATAGACATATAAATCAACTGAAAAAAATTTAGAGTTTAGAAATAAGACACCATACCAACTGATTTTCAACAAGACTATTAAGTGAGAACAGAATGCTTTTTTCAAAAATAAAAATTTTATTGTCTATTCACTTACAAAATAATGAAGTCAGATCCCCACCTCACATCATAAACAGAATCAATGCAAAATAGATCACTGACCTAAAGGCAAGGACCAGAATTATAAAATTTTTAGAACATGGAGGTAAATCTCTATGGTACTGGGTTATGCAATAGCTTCTTAAACACACATAAAAAGCACAAGTGACAAAAGAAAAGAGTTCATAAATTGAACTTCCTTAATATTTTAGAAGTATGTGTTTCAAAAGACTCCATCAAAAAAGTGAAAAAGCAACAGAATGGGAAAAAAGACTTATTAATCTTCAGTCTGATAAGGGACTTATATTCAAAATATAAAAATGCTTCTTACGCTTCAACAACAACTAAAAAGATAACAGCCTCATTAAAAATGGGCAGATTACTGTCAGCACGTTACTGGAGCAGTACCTCTGTGGTAGATTATTTGCCTAGCATGCACAAGTCCTGAGGACTGATCACCAGCAACATCAAAAAATGAGGTGTGCCAAAGATCTGAGTAGACACTTCGTCATAACAGATATATGAATGGCCAATAAATGTATGAAAATATGCTCAGCATCATTAGTCATTAGGGAAATGCAAATCAAAACCACAGATACCACTTCAAAGCCACTGGAATATCTATAATAAAATAACAAGGATTAATAAATTTACAACACTTTTAGGAATGTAATGTGGTTCTGCCACTGTGTCGAATCATTTGTTTTGCAGTTCCTCAAAGAGTTAAACATGTGGCTACCATAGGTCATTACAAAACTCCACTAAAGTGAAATAAAAATATCCACACAAAATGTGTACTCAAATGTTCATAGTAGAATTGTTAATGAGACATGAAAATGGTAACAACCCAAATATCATTTTATCCATTGATAAAATGATAAATAAAATGTGGTATGTCCATACAAGAAATATTATTTGGCTATAAAAAAGAATGAAGACTGACACAAGCTATAACACATGAAACTCTAAAACCAGATACAAAAGTTCTTATATCATCCCAATTACATGAAATATATAAAACAGGCAAACTCATACATCTGTAAAGTACATTAGTGATTGCCAGGGACTGGGGAACAGGATGAGATGAGCTGTGACCACTTGTGTACAAAGGGATTTCTTTTGTATACACAAAAATATTCTAAAATTAGACAGTGGTGATGGCCTCATAAATGAGAATTTAAAAACTATTGGAATGTACATTTTAAATGGGTGGACACAAGAATCATATTTTAACAAAGTAGATAAAAATAAAAAGCTAACTAAAGGCATCCTTTCCCTGTGTACGTATTTCTATGACCAAGCCCCAGCATCTCTTAGCTAGACGTGCATCCCACATCTTTCTAACAACCTTTTGGCAACTGACTTACACATTTTAGAAGAGTAAATTATATCATAATAAAGTGTTATTTAGCTAGAAGAAGACAGTGACAAGACAAAAAGAGTGTGACCTTGTCCAACTATGGTAGCATATTATAACCTGAAAAGTTATTTATCTGGGGACACAACCACAGGAGACAGGGAAAGATCAAGGCCTCTCATTACTGAGGACCACACTGCACTGCAAAGCCACTCAATCGTCCCATCACCTACCAGGCTCCTCCATGTGGACAATGATCCAGTTGAAGGCCACTTCTGCTCCCATGTTTCCAGTAAAGTACACAGCCTTACGACACGCTTCCAGAGGGAAGCCCATCTCGGCCAGCTGCATCACCGAAGACTCATCAATGTCCGAGGCTGCCAAGGACAACAGGAAGCTCTCACATGAAAAGTGAACTCTCCAGAGCTTGACATAGCGGCTCTTCCCCTCCTTATCCACATGCTACCCAAACAAGGGGCTATTTGGGGGATGTGAGAGCATAATTTTACTTTGTTTTAATCTACTAAGCTCTTTGAAGGAAGTAATGGTATTATATCCTCCATTCATACATGAAGAAACTGAGCTCAAAGAAGCTAAGGAAATTATTCCAAGTCAGTCATAAGGGAAAAGCCAAGATACCAAGCCAGGCCTGGCTGATTTGTCCATTGATTAATAGTCACTCTCTCAAGCCACATGGGCCACCTAATCACCATGTCACTCACTGGCTTACATCTGCTTATCAGCTTGCAGACAAAGAATTGTTCCCACCCAGAACTGTAAATGAAACAATGCTTTTTCATGAAGTGGCACAGAAAAATGTGTCAGAGTCATAACAACTGTAGGACACCAGAAATATTTTAAAAGGTACATACGGTCAATCAATTGGTTCATCAGACGATCTGAAAATTAAGGGAAAGGACAGAAAATGAGACCAAATTAATCCTTATAAAAAGAAAAAAAAACAGAGATTCAGAGCATTCCCAAACACCCTCACCCTTGGGGACCCCACACAGGCTATTCTGGCCTGCCTTAACATAAAATCATTACAGTAATGAGGGAAAATAACAGGTTTCGAGCATTTAGAACTGGTAAAACACCATGTTCTGATTAGCATCTTAATGAACCAAATCATTTCTCTCTGTATTTTTAACAACTCTGTATAATTATAACCCAACAAATTCTGTTATGAACATGGGTTAGGGAAGCAGTTCTGATAAACTTGTTTGCATTTTTCTGATGCTCATGTACATCCATCCCTTTCTTTGGCTCCTATAAGGAACCACCTGCCTCCATTACCTAAAAAGTCTCACATACAGTTCTCCTCTACTCCGTCTCTGCAGTTTACTGTTTGACTTTCTGCTGGAGAACAATTTAACAGAGAGGCCTATCTTGAATCCATCTTGCTCCTCCTGGACCCACCTCATCCTTGTTTTGTGTGGAGTATCAGCAATAACATTCACTGCTCAACTGATGAAAAAACCTTTGGCAGAAGGGCCCAGAGTGCTCTCTCATTATTAGCTAATTTGCCTAATGAACTCATTAGGAAGACGAACAGTACACAGATGAGCAAATAAAGCCAGAATGAAACTGATTTCATCAGAATAAATGAGCTAAAAATTAAACCAAGGCTTTGCTGATGCTATTTTTAAACCTACAAAGGTGGAGCAACTAATTTTTGCATGAATTTTTTTTTCTTTATAAAGTTACAGATTCTGAAAAATGACCAATTATTCACAATAATGACCAACTCGTCACAGAGTGAAAGAAGACCTCAAGCGCCTCTCTTCCTATGAAGGAGAGATAGTTGGGGAGGTAGATAAGATGAAGACTTTAAAAATCAATATACCTCATTGAATTTCCCCTTCTGGCTATCCAAGAATATGACAGCCTCCCTAGATTAAGAGCCTACAGGAAACACACTCTCCTCTCACAGGGAGCAAACATATTCTTTCTCTTTCCATTTGGGGGAAACAAAGGGAAAAGGATGTCAAAGCTAGAGGCAATATAATCTAAAAACTGACCCTTTCAACTACTCATGATGGGTCTGTGTGTCTATGGTAAGTTACATTTCAAGAAGGCAACCAAAGGATCCCTTCCCCTCCTGCCATGAATGGTGGAAGAAAGTGAGTGTTCCTACACAGCAGTGTGGCAGGTAGACAACATCCCCCGGCAGGAGATGGTACCTTTTGAGTCATCAGGAATGACTATGGGGGGGCTGATGTCTGGCAGTTCCTCCTCTCCTGGCTGTAACCCCCTGGCTCGGAGATGGTTGATATCAAGGAGATCTGGCATATCAATAGAAACATCTGCAAAATGAGAGAGATTATACTCACCAGACTCTCTAAGAACTCACAATCATTTTCAAACCAGCACTACTACCTAAACAGAGGCAAAGGAGGCTTTTTAGCACATGCATTACAGGACAAGGAGCTTCATCAAGACTAATGAGAGGTCAATGGAGGGCGTGGGGAAAGGACAAAGGGAGGTAGGACCTCACACCAAACAAGAACAAATCAGTTAAGCCACAGGTCACAGACTGCAGGCCACAAACCATTTGTGGCCCACATATACTCTGTCTGGAGTTTTTAAAATGCTAGCAAGACGTTTAAATTGTAAATAAGAAAGCTCAATTACAAAATTCAATTCTGACTCATCTTGAAAAACATAAAGCTGCAGCATGTTCCCAAATGGTAACAACTGTCTGGAGCTGATCTTTAGTTTCTACCTCACCACTATACATCGGTACAGTCTGGAACAGACCCTACTGTTCCCTACCGCCTCCACAACTCTGAACATCTAGTGTGTGCTATCCTGGTTCTTACAGTAGAGAAATGGTTTTCTAATCTGTGTCTTTATCCCGCATGACAACACGTAAGCAAGATCAAGATTTTACACTCAACCTACTTCCTTCATTCAGATGATCCCTCAGTCCTTGTTAGGATTTCAGTTTGCAAACCTCAGTTTATTTCTTTTCTCAGACCAGGGGGTGATCATTGTAATGAGGGCAATAAGGAATGAAGTTTTAGACAAATTAATTGAATTCCAAGTATATTGATCCTTGGAGTACATTTTTTTAAATCTTTCTGGTTCAGTTATACTTGGGTTAACTCTTCAAATACAAAATTTATCAGCCTAATAGCATGTCAAGATTTAGCACTGTGCATACTCAAACAAAAAAAATAATGAAAAATATATTCAAGCTTAATACAGAATATGTATTTTGGGCTAGCAAAGAACCTGCACAACATTGTTCCCCAAACCAGTTATGATGCAGGTATTTAAATCCTACTTTTAAACATCCACCCAAATAATTAAACCAAATTTTAAAAAATTAAATTTCAGGAGGCAGCAAAACCAAACATAAAGCTGATCAACAAAATTTATATGAATGTGCCTCAAGAAAAATATTCAGGTTTGTCAGAATGTTAAAATTAGATTTGGGGTTCCTTTACATTCGGTAAATCATTAAAATCTGATTCAAATTGGTTTTTCCTCACAGAATTTCCAAAGACAAAGTTGAGAACACTATTTCCAAAGCAGTCCAAAGCCATGAGAGTACAAGTCATTTTCCTCTCTCGGGTGCTTCAAGACCCTTTCAGGGTCCAACAGAGCAGCTGGGTGGCCAGCATCCTGCCCTCAGCACCTCTGCTCCCAAACCTGGTCCCACAGAGAAGGCAAGGAATGCCTGCAGCACAGATTCCCACTGCAAAGTGGTGTGTACCTACCCTGGAGGTTCCTGGGACATCCCTCCAGCTGATTCAACACTCCTCTTACCCAACTGCAGACAAGTGCTCGGTTCCCCAGAACACATGCGTTGTTTGGCTTTGTTTTCTTAGGTGTCATGACATCAAAATTAGAAGAGACTGGCAAACAGTCTGAGGTACTTACTTGAAACAACAGAGAGTAAATGAACGACCACCTTCCCCAGCATGGAGGCCAACTCAAGGCCCTTCACATTGAATCACAATGGTAGAAAGGAGTTGTTTTGCCTTGTCTGGAAAGTCAGCCCCCAGCAAGCCTCAAGGGCCATTATTATTAGCAAAAGGCAAGCCCAATGAAGCAAAAACCACATCACTGCTTCTAGTTTATTAGTAACAAAATTCATAGGATTTAAGAAAATCTCATTAGCTGCATCTGCCTGCCTCAGAGGCCCAGAAATGATATAAAAAGATTCCTCTTCGACTACTTACTGCCCACAGCAGTTTTCCCACCAGCTGCCTCTGGGAACTTGTTACAAACACAGAACCTCAGACCCACCCCACCCTGCAGAATTAGCCATCGGCATTTGACCAAAGCCCCAGGTAACTGTGTACACGGTAACTTCTGGGGAGCTCTGTTCTCTTGACAATATGAGCACCCCATTTTCATTCTTAGAAGTGAGTTATTCCAGAACCCAATACTAGAGAGGCGGAATAGCAAGTGGTAATTTTTATTTTCAGTGCTTACCATATATTGTGATTCAAAGACAAAGTAGGAATAATGGGGGGGGGGGGGTAAAATGGAAAATGGTTCATGGCAACCAACTACAGGGGCTCTTTCACATGCCACGAATTTCAAATGACTAATTTGATGTGTCAAGCGAAAACATGCAAAAGATACCTACCAAATTTTTTGGGAACCCAGTCAAGACCAAAAGTGAACTTCTTTATCTGCACTACCAAGTACTCAGGGAATGAGGCAAAGCGGGATGTTCTGGGAAACACAAGGGGATTATATCAATCAAACAAGGCAAAAAGAATGGCGATGAGTACAGTTCAAGAAGCAAAATCAGCCTGTCTGAAGCACACCTTGCAATTCGAATGCCTGGCTGGAGAGAGGAACATGCACACACTCTCCAAATACGCATGCACACATCCACTCACGCCTGTCTACTCTACACAGCAGAAAATGTTTAATGTAAAGGAATGTTATCCCTGATTTTTGGGCCCATTTCAAAATTATTACTTTTACTTGGCTGGGATACTTTATATTTCTGGAGAGTGCTTTTGTAACCATTTGTTTTTCCCAAATCTTATATAGGCATATAATTGCTTACATAGAGTGTCTGTGAAGCTTCCCAGAGGCCCTGAGACAGTCTACCTTCACTCCTAAGGACAGTCACTATCTTACAGCACAGGAGTTTGGTTAAGTATAGTTTTCTGAAACTTTGATTGACGTTGACTGTTGAAACTGTCAGGACCTCATTAAATACTAC
>PVKB01004758.1:22704-125925 GCA_004027205.1 Ctenodactylus gundi
CCTGGCTTAGCGCTTGCTCAAGCGCTTTAACCGCTGAGCCACTCCTCCAGCCTGATCACCTTGCTTTTGACAACCATTTCTACTTGGTTTTCAATGAGTGATAGGCATACATTAAAATATGCTCTGTATACAGGTGCTACAGATACCTTTTTAATGAAAGATTTCGGAACACTTTCCTTCAGACTCTTTTTCAAATCTGAGCTACTGCCTTCTACTTAGAATATGTTGATTCAAAATTCACAAAGCAAATACAAATGCACTGCTGCCCTCTAGTGTAGAAAGGAAGCCACAGCACAGGGCAGAACATGGACAGAAACAGTCAAACTATGTGGATGGGGATCTGGGGTGTGCTCCTTAATTCACCCAACGAATCGTTAACCTTCTGAGGCTATTACATATAAAAGTAGATGTACTAATGATATTTACTAAGGCTGTGCAATGTTCATGAAATAATGTAAAGCTATTTAGCACACTAGAAGGAATTGTGTGTAACTAAGGAATTGGCACCAAGTTTGTCAAACTGTAAGGTCTTGGACACTGGATTGGCCTGTTATTAACTTGCATTATTACATCCCAGGCAAGTTATCTGGGATGACAGACAAGTTATCCGCTCTGTATCTTGAACTCTGCATCGCAAGGACGAGAGAAGGGTACAGGCAATCACATACAGGGGCTGTCCAGTAAGCACATTTTGTCATACTAAGGAAATGATGCATTATTCTGGCTCTCTCTCCAGAAATTTATGCCATCTGTAATTAGGTTTCCCAATCTTCTGAGAAGTAATAATAAGCATCATTCTCATTCATACGCATCTAAACCCTTTACCAATGTAAAACTAATATCTCTCTCTTTTTTCCCTCAGTAGGAGCTGGGGACAGAACTTAAAGTCGGAAGGACTTAAGGTCCACTTTGTTTACTGCAGCCTCAGTTTCTTCACTGTAAGCGTGAGAGAAAGGGGAGGTACAACTATGGAACGCTTCACAAGTGTGCATATTACCCTTGCAGAGGGAGCATGCTAATCTCTGTATCATTCCAATGTGCTGAAAGTCTAGAAAATGTATAATGTAAAATCAACCGAAAGTCATCACTAAGCCAATGCCTTGCACAATGTGAGTCAGGAGCCCTGAGACTCTGCTGTTGTTCTGTGGTAGCTGGGTGAGGTTTCCCCTGGTAATACCATGGTTGGGGTAGTAGATGAAAGAGAGGGTAATTTAACCCATCACTTTGTTAGGGGTAACGACCAACCTCGGTGTGTAAGAAAGCAGATTAGGTGGTTCTCCCATTGTACCCGCCCTACTGGGGAAGCAGTCTTCAGTCTTAGCTTCCTAACATTTATGGGGTTTTAAGTTAGCTATGTGTGTAGTAAATGTCCAATATGATCTGCCCAAATTAATCTAGAAAGTAATATTTTTCACTCATACATAACACTTTGGCAACATAAAGTTTATTAATCAAATCCAGCAAAATCATAGCCTCTGCATATTCTTTTATTCTTAAAGTTAAGCTCAAAATTAAAAATTCTTGTGGAAGCTATGCATTTTTAATAAAGGCAACCAGAAGATAAAGTATTCAAAAAGGAATTCAGGCAGCATGTCCAGCCTGCAGCCCTCTCATCCTCTTTTATTAATGTTTATTAAAATATTTTTAAAACAAGTTTTGTTACTTATATATATTTAACTATATTGCATATTTTCTATGCAGCCCATAAAAATCCTTTGCTCTTTGTAGCCCAGGCAAACCAATACGTTGGACCCATCAGATGGACACCCAATTTACTTCAAAAAGTTGGTACGGGAATTAAATGAGATAAGACATAAAAAGTGCTTGGAAAGGAGCCTGATAACACTACTGTGTTGTCTCCTGACCAAATATTAACATTACTTAAAGGATGCCAATTGTTTGCTAATGACAACTCAGTCAAAAATGCTATAAATGATTTTATTAAGAAAAAAATACAAACTGCCCACTCCCTGAAATGACTGTCTATTGTAAGCAAAGCCTGACAAATTACAAAGAACAAGAGAACATTACAGTTCTACCCTTTCTACTAAATATGTTGAAAATATGATCATCAATGCCACTCAAATCACATAAGGCAAAAAAAAAAAAGAGGGAAGATAACAGTAACAACAGCTGCGTCCCCCAGGTATTCTGGGTCAGGGACTGGGAGCAGCACCTCCAGGGCTGAGTCTATAGACAAGTGAGGAGAGGTCAGCTGGCCAAGGTCACATACCAGTAAGTTCTAGATTAAGAGTTCAAAAGCCATCCACTTAACCTGAAGATTCTGCGCTCTGAACCTCACACCTTCTCTTCTCTCCATAGCTCTGGACCCCACACCATATTCTCCTCTCCCTAAGTGATAAGCGAGAAGTCAAATGAACCTCTCCCTCTCAACTCCAACTGGCAGCTGCTCAGGGCAGGAATCTGGTCTTGCTCAACTCACTGCCTGGAACACACTAGGAGAGCTGACATTTTCTGAGTGAATGACCGTTCCAAACACTAATATTCTCCACCGACGTCACCTACACAGGATCATTTTAGGGATAGGTCATTATGTCTGACCCAAACTGACTCACAAGGTCCATCAAGATCTTTTGGAGGCCTTTGCCTCCTTCCGACCTTTCAGGCTCTGGGTCTAACAAAAGAAAATTTCAAGATCCCAAATTATCAAAATGCTGGCAGTGTCACAACCTCCAATGCTTAAAATCAAATATTAAAAATAAACTATTTTTAGAAATACACTAGCTATTTTATCTAACACTAAAATTTGGAACATGAGAATGCACAATGAGAAATAAGCAAGGCTTTATGGTAAAATAAGCATGGTAAAAATAAATGTGGGAGTCCTACATACATCAGGGATCAAGAGTGCAGTCCCTGAGCTTAATCAGACCTGAATAAACCCCAGTTTTATTTCCTAATCTGTAAAATGAGAAAGTAATGGTACCTCCCACCCACTACTAAAAAGAACAAATGTGTAACTGATCAAAAGTGCTTGACTCATGACCTTTCAATAACAGTTGTGTAAGAAATTATAATTTTATTTTGGAAGAACCATTTTTTCAATTATTAATAATTATGCTACAGTTAGTACTAATATATTTCATTTATTTAAAAAGCAAAAAAAAAAAAAAAAAAGAAAAGAAAGAAAGAAAATGGGACCAGGCGTCATGCACATACTTGTAATCCCACCACTCTGGGAAGCTGAGGAAAGAGGATCAAGAAGATCACAAGTTCATACCCAACCTAGGCAACTTAGCAACTCAATGAGACCTGCTGTCAAAGAATGAAAGAAAAAAAGACAGACAGACAGAAAGAAAGACAGAGAAAGGAAAGGAAAAGAAAAGAGAAAGCCTTGGGGATGTAGTTCAGTGTGAAGGCCCTTCAATGTTCCACCCTCAGGACCAAGAGAAAAAAGAAAGAACATATAGAAGGGCATTTATGGAGAAGCAAAAGAAAGAAACATGCTTACCATCTCCTTTTATAACCACAGAAAGCAGAAACTCAAGGATTCCAGATAGCTACATCAGCACTGCCTACAACGTATTCTATAGCACTGAGGAGAAAGTCAGGTCCACAAGCACATTCCTCCACGACAGATGGGAGGAGGACACTGGGAGGTGACTTTGCCCAGAATAGAAGATAAACAGAAAGTAGAGAGCAGAAGAATCTGGATTCCTAACCACTACTAGCTCAGGGCTCGGAGAATCTATCTGCCTATGGAGAATTAATGCCTCTCAGCTCCATTTTAAAGATGAGCCTTTCCCAAGTGCTGAGCAGGTTCCTTCCTGGTAGGGCATTGCAGGGATGTGGTGACCCAGAAAGTGTACCACCCCTGTACTCTACCACACATGCTGCTCTTCTGAGGGGCAGGAGTGGGGTGTCCAGAGGTTAGAGAAGTGCCAAATACTCCCAATCTGCCACTTGCATCTCACGCTGGGACTTTCTAGGCTCCCAGATCCCTGTGTCACTTTCCACCTCCCATACAGACCAGAATAAAAACAGAAAGAAAAAGCAAAAGCAATCTCCAACCCACTGTTCATGATTAAGCAAACCTTTCCACCACTAACTCAGTGACTAGGTTTCTTTCTGTCTAAAGGTGTCTCCAAATTGCAGTGAAGTCTATCTCTCACATGTCGTCTCACCAAGTGTTACCTGCAAAGACACACACACACACACACACACACACACACACACCATAACTGAGCAATCCTCCAATAAAAACTTACCCAAAGGTGAACAGCCAGTAACTGAATGAGCTACTATTAATCTTTTACATTTAAGTAGAGT
Organism: Ctenodactylus gundi; assembly: GCA_004027205.1. NCBI lineage: Eukaryota > Metazoa > Chordata > Mammalia > Rodentia > Ctenodactylidae > Ctenodactylus > Ctenodactylus gundi. The sequence continues at coordinate 26,995 of PVKB01004758.1, forward strand.
GCTTTCTTCAAAAATTATTTTAAGAACATAATGGCTTTCCTTTCAGGCTTTAAAATAAAGTGTTTTGCTTTTCCATTTCTAACATTTGCATTTTCTAATCTGAAACAAAATGTGACCCTGAAGATGGGCTCTGCAGAGATGTTACAGCTTGGATCAGGAATGTCCTCAAACAGCCTCATGCTTGGAAGGTGATTCAATCACGGGGTTAACCCCTTGATTGCTTGTGGTGTTAGGAGGTGGTGCCTAGCCAAAAGGGCAGATCACTGGGGCTACACCCAGAGGGATGGATCCCTGGGACATGACCTGGGAGGGTGCATAGTAGCTCCGTCCTTCCTCGCTCTCTCGGTTTCCTGTCCCACCATGAAATGAACAAGTTCTCTCCGCCTCAGCCTCCATCACACACTTCCAGCATTGCAGGCCACCCAAGAACGGACTGAGATCTGAACCTAAGCTAGAATAAACATTTCCTCCCGTAAGTTGTGAATGTCAGGCATGGTGTCCGGCAACAAAAAAGTTATACTAAGACTGAAAAATAACTGGTTGAGGCTTCACTGCTGCTTGTGGCGTTGTATAGTAAGGTCAGTAGCAGCTCTCCATCCTTCCTTCCCTTTCATCAACTAAGAACTCAATCTCAGCCTCACAGAAACCCAGCTAAAGAATATTTAAAAGGAGCAATGTTCCTAAGGCCAATCTCAGACGTCCCTTCACTTTATGCCACTATAAACACACCTTCTCCAATAAGATGCAGCAATATAAAATAATGTAGCACAGGCTACATCGAATTAATTAAGGTATCAAGTGGAACAAAAAAATCATATGTGACAACCAGCCTCACAATGTGAACACAAGGCATTTCTTAAGTCATGAGCAGCTCATCTGAACAATTCTCAGAAGCCTTTCTGCTCACATTTGAGATCCCCTAAAACTCCTTGTCTTCAAGTAGAATGCAATGAACCAAGTTCTAGCTCAAATCTTAATTGTACAGTTGAAAGACACATCACAGTGGATCTTGAATATTGAAGCCTGACATAAGTAGTTTTATAATTTCATTAGTAATCATTCTTACCATGTGGAGATAAGAAGGGCTACACCCTCTTAAAGAAAGAAAAAAAGAAAGAAGGAAAAGAAAAGAAAGAAAGGGAGAAAGAGAAATAAAGGGAAAAGGGCATGTTTGCAATAGAGGATAAATCGCAACTTTTTATCTTTAAAAAACCATCTCTAGAATATAAAATATAAAAGCTTGCCTTATTGTACAGGTCTCACACAAGTGAAATCTAAGGCAATTAAGAGTATATGAATCATAATCCCACTACAACACGCAAAACCAAGCACTGAATGTCCCACCCCTACCCCTTACGCAATCTCTACCTCTCAAGTCCCTTCTCACCCACTACCACCACAAACACACACTCACTTCACACCCGCAGACTTTGCTTGTAGGGCGCTGCTCCAGAAATCATCGACATTTTCTGGTTCAGAAAAGGCCTGAAGGCAGGCACCAAATGGTATCTTGGCACGCACCAGCTCAGGAAGAGGTCTTCTGTTTGCTTCTGCCTCCCTTCTTGTTAATTCATAGGCAATCAGTTCATCTGAGTTTTAAAAGAAAATGTGAATGGTCTGTCAATCACTTTTACAACTCATATTTTACCACTATACACTCCAGATGCTGTACAAGGAACTACAGGATTTAATGTTTGCCCTGATGGGTTTCAGTCGTGCATTTTCCTTTGCATCCCCTATTCCTCCCTTTGGGAATGGAAATATTTACCCCGTACCATGGTATACTGGAAATCTGTAACTTCTTTTTTTAATTTTTCAGGGGTTCATAGCTAAGAGTCACAAGTGAGACTTTAGACTTTTGAATGATACTGGATTTACTGGAACCTGGGAGAAGTATTCTTATGTTCTTGGTTATAAACAGGATAGTTATATCATCTTAGGTGAAATTATGAACTTATTGTATTTACTTGCCAATTAGTTACAGTTTAAGAAGATATGATTAGGTGTCAAGTAGACAAGGAGTAGAATTGTATGATTTAATCTCAACTGTCAACTTGATTGGATTAAGGAACTCACAGAGGGGTAACTGAAATCATGAGGAAGCTACGCTAACCACAATATTAAGCCCCTAAAATTCAGAGCTGAATGAGCCACTGGGAGGTGGGGCCCAGTTGGAAGTGGACCATTGGGGTACCCTTCCCAGCACTCTTCCCCTGTCTCAGCATCCCAGCCACCACAAAGTGAGCAGCTTTGTTCCACTACGTCCTTTTACCATGAATTTCTCCTTGGAGCCAGAAAAACATGGATTGAAACATTTGATACCACAAGCCAAAGTTAATGATTCCTCCTTTAAGTTGGAGGTGTAGAGTCTTTGGTCCTACCAGTGGGAAAGCCATTACATCCTTGACACTAATCCTTGTGACCAGGATTATAGTATCAAAATAATTTACATAATTTTTCTCATTTTGCCTTTAACCTCCCCTTGCCTCAACCCCTTTGAATACTTAAGTCTTTATCATAGCATGGGTTCTTAGTTGCTTTTTCACTTCTGGGACAGAGTAACTGACACCCAAAGTTAAGGGAGGAGAGCTTTATCTTAGCTCACAGTTTCAGGAGGCCTCCGTCCATTCATGGGTGGTCAGCAATGCTGGAAGCATATAACACAGGCCTAACTTGGCTATAGTAGAAGCACATAACAGAGGCCTAACAGGAAAGAAGCTTCTCACAGAATCACAACAAGTAGTGGAGTGAACGAGGAAGGGCGGAGTTAGCATATACCCTTCCTTCCAGACCATGTCCCAGTGATCCACCACTTCTGAACTCTTAGCATAAAAAATCAATGAGTTACTTGTTAATTCCCAGCCTTCCAAACATGGAGCTTTTTGAAAACATTCCAGATCCAAACCATGACACACACATATTCTCTTTGCAAAGCTACTCTCAGATAAACATATTAATCTCTGGAAAATATATCACTGTCTGTCATTTAGGTTAAGAGAACTGAGTACGATATGGAAGTCAGCAGTTCTGAAGTAGACAAGAGAAAGCAAGTTACTTTAGTTCAGAAAAGGAAACAAATTTCAAACCCTTATTTGTACCTTTTATAATGGGGAAGAATTTGAAAACTGGTCAAACCCAGGATGAATGAACAGAAGATGAAAATAATCCCATCTCAAAATCATCATTTTCCAATTAGCATAAGAAACAGAGTCCCCTCCAAACAAAGAAAAAGAAAGGCCACCCAAGGAGGTAATGAACTTCACGAAAGTGATCAATTTACAGAAGATGAGCAATCAACCATGTATCTATTTTACCTTTTTCTGTTTTAAGACATTAATTCTGAGAAATATCTTTTGTCTATTCGCTTGAGAAGACTACACCACACAACAGAAGCAGAAGGTGCTAGGCCCTGAGAGACGACACGGCTGCCCTTCTCTGCTTCTTCCAAGGCCCAGAGAAACCTTCTAATGGGCCTCACTCCTCCTAAATGCCCTCATTGTCACAATTAATCTCCCACGAGAGGGACCTTAAATACCTGCTGCTGGCTAAAGCTGATTACGTCAAGAGACCCCTGCTTGACTACAAAGAGAACTGCAATTCTGATTATGTCTGCCCAACTTAAAAGTGATGATGTTAAAGATTCTTCCACATCTATCATTACCAATAATTCCACCCCAAATTATAATGACCCTAGTCCAACTAGTTGACCACACTTATAGGCATTAAAATACAAAATACTTCCAGAAGCCTATGATGCACTGACTCTTCTCCATAGAAAGTCATGAGGGGACTAAGGAAAAAGATGAAAAGAGATGTGAAAACAAGACAGCCTTGTCTCGGCTCAGTCCATCCCGGAACCCTCACTGCGGGGACCAGCCTGAGGATCTCCGACGTCTGTTACCTTTGTTGGCTGCTGCCTCCATGGCCACAGGCAACTGCATCAGGTAGTCCACCCTCTCTGTGTAGCGGACTTTTCGGGTCTGGCAGCACTGAATTCGTTCTTCCACCAAAAACCGAAAAACATCACTTGGATTTTCTGAGCCGATGCGGTTTCTCTAAAGATTGGATTATACTGAGTTAGTAAATTCAAGAATATTAAGTCACAAATAAAACACCAGCATAAAGTCAGCTATAAATGAGTACAGAGATTTGGCATTAGTAAACATTTCCTTTGGGCACGACAGTTCACCAGAGTACTTTAATAGCAAAATACTAAAATTTATCTTGAGCCCCAGATTGGGGGATCGGTTAAATAAATTCTATTTCATCTGTGATGCCATATTATGCAGCCATTAAACCTAATGGGAAGATGACACAGATGATATTGGAAGAAAGAGGAGAATGAGCCAGATGGAAAAGAAAGATGAAAGATAAAGGACTGTAATCAGAAAATTAAGTCCTGGATGATATGGCTACACAAATATACTCACGTAAGTGTATATATATTTAAAAGTCTTGTTACATCGGAATACGAAGTGTTATGTAAACATGTTCACCGCAGGTCCAGAGAAAACACTACTTAAACAGCACATAGGGAATTCATGTATCACCTGAGAGGGTCAGGCTCCAAAATGGGAGCACCAGCAGTTTGCAGGACTTGCTATTATTTGAGGCAAGGCCTGATTTTCTCCTTTGAGTTGTCTACCTCTTCCACAAAGAACTCTTTCGTAGTCAGAAAAAAAGTTATTTTTTAAGTGGGGAGAAAGGCTTCATTCAGAAATTCTCAGTTGATTTTAAAAACCAGTGTCTAACGTGATTTGACTTTGCTGTGAGCAAAACAAGACCATCTCCAGTTGGTAGCAGAAGGACACCAGGCGCCACATGGGGCTCTCAAGGGGCTTCATCCAGAGACCAGGAAAGACCAAAAAACCGTACATGAAATAACTGACAAGCACTCCTACAACACGCACAAATTAAGAGAGAGCAATCCGCCAGTGCCTGAACTTCAGGGAATGAGGAACAGCCATAATAAGTGGGCTGAGCAGAGGAAGCTGCCAAAAAGCCCTGCGAGAGGCCAGGGTTCGGGGTGTTCTGCTCAAGCCACGGCGGGGACACCAGGACTGATTGCACTTCTTGGGGCTCCTCCAAACTCTTCTGAAGACTTACCTCTACAAGATTCACCAAGTGCAAGAAAAATTCCTGGGCATCTTGCTGTCTGTTGGAGGAGAATTCTGGGTGACTCTTGCTGACAAAGGCCTTGAACATGCGTGGAGAGATTCCATTCTGTTGAGGCTAAAATACAAAGACAAATTTGACTCGTGAGACTTTCATCCACGGCGAGAGCATTAAGCAGCAAGCAGAGCAGGGCTCACCATAAACCCCGTTTCTTGGATGTGAGCACTAATCCCCCCTAACGGTAACCAAAGACAAGGAAGGACCAACGCCCCCTGCAGATTTAGCACCTATTCTGCACCACACCCTAAACAGGATGGGACTCTTCCCTCACATTTAAGACAAAGGACAGTGACGAGAAACACTGCATTTTCCAAAGGGCACAAGCCCCTTCCTCCCCAGACCTGCGACACAGCAAGACACAGCAGCCTCTGCTCATCTCACAGCAGGGCAGAGACAGGCCAGGGACAGGGGCCTGAATGGAAGCTCAGGGAGGGGGGCACTCAGGAGCGTTTCCCTTCAGCTCCCCTGGGTATGAGAAATCCCCAGAGAGTCAGGAAGTTCACAAGAAAGGGAATGGCACTGCACAGCCAGGGAGCCACTCCCAAGCCCACTCTTCACAGTCTCTGGATAGTGCAGAAGGAGCTGCGGGCAACTCACAGGGCTCCAGCCCCTCACCTGGAGAGGCAGGAGACGGGCTATAGCTGCCACGATGGCCCACGAGAATAGCAGGCAGCCAGGGCAACTCTGGCAAGATAGGCGGCTAAATTTCCCCTAGGACTAAAATGATAGCTCAGAAATGAGCCAGGTTCTCTCCAAAGGACTCAGCACAAGCCCGTAGGCAGTCTGCTACCCAAGGGGACCCAAGAAAAGACCTGGGTGGAGGACTATAGGGGTCGGGTGGATAGGGCATCAGGAAGAGATCCTGGTAAGGTTCCTGGGGTGAGGAGTGAGACAGTGAGTGGGGAGCCTCTCTAAAGAACCACTATTTGTCCCCAATGAAAGGCCAACCCTGTCATGGGCCACACAGTAGCCAAGTGCCAAACACGACGCTGCCTGCTTCTCTGCTCTGCTCTCTTCCATTGATGGAGGACCCAGAGAGAGAAAATGGGGCAAAGAAATGGAGCAAAGACCAACACAAATATGTACATACAAAACAGCAAAAGCTGGAGAATGCAGATGCCAGCCTGTATGCACTACTGTTTTCTGACTCTGGAGCTTAGTAGACAAAAGAAGTTTTGTTTGTTCTTTTGTTTGTTTGTTTTCCTTTGGGCCAGTCTCCCTCTGCCACCCAGGCTGGCCTCGAAGTCAATGGCAATCCTCCAGCCTCAGCCTCTGGAGTGCTGGGATTACACACATACATCACGACGCCCAGCTATTATGTGGTGCTGGAGGATCTAACCTGGAGCCCCCTGCTTGCAGCAAGTTCTTTAATCACTGAGCTACACCCTCAGCCAAGAGAAGCTTTAAAATGGCTTAAACATAGCTGAAAATCTAGGAAAACTGCCTAGTATGCACGGAAGTAGTGAAGTGGGAAGATTCTGCATCAGCTTTGGTGATGGGTGGGCACCTAACAGAGCCGTTTTCTGAGTATCCTCCCCTACCCAAGTTCAGCCCACCTAATGGTGATACCTGTTACCACATTAATACTCAGAGTAAGCACTATGCTGATTCCCACTTAAGGAAATGGAGATCAGCAAAACAGTGTGGAGTAGGTCTTAACAGCCAGACTTTCATGCAGCTAACAAAGTGGATTCCAGGTTGCAGGCTGTGTGAAGTCAACACAGAGAAGTGGGCCATCCAACCCATAATCAACTTCAGGAAAACAAACCTCACCAAAGAGGTGACCCTGTCCTCTCTGCACAAGCTGTGGCTGCTGCTCACCCACTCCTGACAAAACTTCCACTTGCTCAGCACCCAGGCCGCATCCCCCTCTTCTGACACTCAGAACCTGCTATTAGACCATCTGGCCCACCAAATCAACTGCTTTCTATTTTCCTCGACTTTCAGACTGTGCCTGACTCACCTCCACACTCTCAAGGCAGTGCTTAGCGGGTACAGGCTATGCTACCCAACTTTTCACGTCACCACGGAAAGCAGCTCAATGCCTAGGGTCTGGAGCCCGCCATGTTTGCAGCATTGCAATCAGAGGTTACAGAAGTTCCCTTACTTCCCTGTAACCAAAAAGCATCTCTGCACATAGCATCTCTCTAACATGCATATGCTAATTTCCTGATTTGCTGAAAGTACATCTGGCTTAGTTATCAAAAATTTACTAATATATTTCATGCACATGACTACTGGGGATTCTGTCCTCCAGGAGTTTAAACATTTATTTGAGTGACATACTCATATGTCTATAGTAAATGTGAAGGAACATCATCAAGAGTTTGAAACAGTGCTGCAAGCCCTTAGGGAACTCTCCAAAGTGGTAGCATTAGGCATCTGAAGACTCGGAGCCTGCCCATGACAGGCTTGGTGAAGACCTGATTAATTTTTTTTAACTACCTATATACACACCTCTCCAAAACTAGGTAAAATCTTCTTAACTTTCTTCACTCACAACACTGGTACACATCCACACAGAGCAATGATGCCTGATCTTTGCATGAGGGCTAACACTTACGCATCCACTCAACAGATACTTACTGAGTGTTAAGAAATGTCAGACACTATTCTAGATGCTTGGATGAATACGGGTAGCAGGCACAGTTTTTAACACTCGGTATGTGTATTTTTCTTAAGTCATCCAATCCCACAAGGTGATGATGATTATTATTTGTACTTGACAGAAGGAGAAATTGAGACGCCAAGGGTGTTAACTGGTCCACAGTCACTTAACTAAAAAAGCCTCTCACTCCCTCTCTCGTGTCTTGATGCTGTTTGTGACACAACCGAGCCTAGCTCTCATCACTGAGTCCATCCCTACCAGTTGCCAAAAAGGGAAGACAGTACGTCTTGGACTCTGAGCGAGCCTTCTTCAAACCCACATACCTCAAAAGACAACATTTTAGGCTAGTTCAGCCATTATTTTTTCATTCTCAACAGTATGGAGGCAACAATGGGAAGAAATCTTTATGACTTCTGTGCACTTTTGTTCAGGTATTCATCTGATCGTGCAATCACAATCTGCTGATACTGATATTATTACTTGTAAGTTGAGATTCAAGTTCAATATGGCTGCCAGTCCTTAATACAGGCCATAGAAAGCAGCTGTTTTTAAAGGTTCAACAAGTCAGTAAATTCTGAAAGACCTGACTGCCACCACGTGATCAGACGATTGGGGTAACTTTCCATAAAGACTATGGCGACACACACCAGAAGCACTGCCCTGCTAGCTCTGTGGTCCCGTTACGCCTTCACCTTCCATACTCCTCTCTACCAGGTCCATTTTCATTTCTTTCTCTTTCCTTAACTGACCTTTCTTAACTCTCTGATCAATAGGCAAGCTGTTGCTTTCCAACTTTTGATCACCTAGTGATAAAGCTTCCTAACCAGAGAGATGTTTCCTCTTCCACGCTTTGCCATGCTGTGGAGCAGCACCTGGCTTCACAGCTGGGTTTCAGCACTTCAGTTCAAACGCAGTTACTCCAAACTTAACACCTGGCTCATCCGCTGGCCCCATCTGCATTCACCCGTGCCAATACTTACAGTAGCTCTCATTTCAGAGAAAAACCCTTCCTCGTTTCCATACCCAGCTGTTATGTTCAGTGCACATCTACATACTAGAAAGTCAGATGCTAAGAAAGTTGCACGTGAGTCTTATCAAGCCTCCTGATCTAACTATCAGGTTACAGGAAACGCAGTGAGCAACACCTCCAGGACGCCATCTTTAGGGCAATCACTAGGGCATTCTAGGGCCAATGATCCAGCTCCTCCAATAAACCGAGAGCTTGCAAAAAGAAAGGAGAGGGACTGAAAGACATTTTTGATATCGTAGGAAAAAAACCTGACCAGTTATCAGATGATCCTGGGAAACAGTTAACTTCGCTGGTGTGCTTTTAACAGTGCAAGTGACATTTAGCATGGGATGTATGTTAAATTTTTAAAAGGTATTATAGTTGCAGGTGTATACTAAATATTTTCAGGTGAAAAGGAAGATGCTTGGACTTTGTGTTAGGAAAGGGAAAGGAGAAAAACAGAAAATAAAGAAAAAAGGGGAAAATAAAAAAAAAAAAGAGGAGAATTCAGTTCAGGGAGGCTGATGGAACCAGAGTAAGCAGAGTGGTCATTATCTTAAAAATTACACAGTAGGTGCACAGGGATTCACTAGATTTACTGTCTAATTTTATGTACATATGCAAATTTGATTGATTTTTGTCTTATTTTTAAAGGTCATGCTCTGCACCACATAAAGCTGGGCATGGTGGCAACATGCCCGTAATCCCAGCATTTGGGAGGTTGAGACAGGATGATTGCTGTGAGCCCAAGGCCAACCAGGGGCTACAGAGCAAGAGCCTGTCTTTTAAAAAAAAGTTCCTTAAAAGTCAAAAAGGTTTTAAAAATTGATTTTTAAAAAAGCATATTTCCTACTTGACAGTGGTGACATTAACTGAGTATTCCTTGTAAGAGTGTCCCTTCTGAGTGACACAAAAGATGAGGGAGAGGCTAGCAGTGACTCTGAACCAGATCTATATTCCCAACTGAGAGCTGGCTCGTGGGCACCTGAATCAACAGTTACTACTTTATAATAGGGAATCCCTAAGAATTTTCAAGACAGCAACCACAAGGGAATCAGCTATATTAATAGGATACTGTACTTACTTTCTCCATCAGCAATTGCAAAACAAATTAGCTAAAATTAGAGCGGACTACAGTGTCCAGAAAGTCCCCAATGCTCGCATAGGACTTTCTGTTTTGCCCCGTGCACCAGGCAGCCAGCCAGCCACAGTCCACTCATACTCCCTTGAGCCTAACGGTTTAATTAATAAGCAGCCAGTAAGACTGAGGCTTTCAGCACATTAGAGCAACACTTACAGAAATAGTTACAAGAGCACAGGAAGAAAAAGGAGATAGACACGTCTCTAAAAGAGAAATTATAGAGACTATGGATTTAAACCTTAAACCTTAACTCAAACTTGAAACTACCAGTTCCTATCCCAGGTCCAAATCCCAAACTTCCTGAGCTATTATTCATATTCCAACCTAAAAAAACAGAGGTCAATGAAAACAAAATGCTTAAATTTAGAGCTAAAGGCAGACCAACCTACATAAAAATACCAGTCACCTTATGTTGGTAGGAATCTGAGGCCAGCAATAACATGTCCAGGATGATTCCGATGGGAAACCAAATAAACTGTCACTTAAGAAACTGGTTAGTACACACAATTATTTAAAGCATGTTGTCTTCCAAAGGAGAAATAAGTTCCAGAATACAATACTCAATTTTAAAATGTGTGAAAGTGCTGTCTTAATAGGTATCATAAAGACCAAGAATAGTTTTAAGGAGTTTGTTTGTTCTTTCCAGACACCAAGTTTTGCCATGTTTCCCAAATTGGACTTATATTCTTGAGCTTACACACCTCAGAAAAAAAAAGTATCATTTTATACTGTGAAAACTGCACCTATTACACATGCAAATTAACTTTATGAATCAAGTCAACAGTACAGGGAGAGTAGCTCAGTGGTAGAGCACCTTCTTAGCACGCCTGAGGCCCTAGGTTTGAACTCCAACGTGAACACCCACACCTACACACACGCACATGCACACGCACACAAAAATCAACAAATTTAAGTAGAAATGACAGCATCCAAAATGAATACTGCAAGTCTTCTTTCTAGATGAAGATGGTTTTTAAAACTCTATTTAAAAGACTGTCTAGTAGCACAGCAATTTAGTATCAAAAAGTATATCCTAGAAATGACCCAAGATAGACACCAGAAGTCAGAGACCCATGTTGGGCTACCTGGTAATGTACAAACTTAAAACACTCCTCGACATTTCTCCAACTGCATCCACACACTGAGACCCTGGAGGAAACCTGAAGCGAGCTATGGTAGGGACTTGAAATGGATGGAGGGAAGCACAGGCACGACTCCATAGCGAGGCCCCCACTCTGCCACCAAGGGCTCTGTAACTTCAGGCAACGTCTCTGAACAGGGTGTCCCTCAGCCTGGCATTCTGCAAGCCTGATGCGATGCTGGTTATTAGCACTGCTGATGGCAGTAATGGCGTCCTCCCTGCAAATGGCTCTGACCCACGCCTGGTGTTCTCTTCTCAGGGACACACTCCTCTCAGTCCATCCTCTTCTTTGCACAGCACATCTTCCTTTCTCTCTTGGGGCACTGCAGGCTCGTCTACAAGTTGCAAACACTACAGGCCTGGGACAGGACCTCCTGACCAAACGGTTCCTGCTATCTTACAGAAGGAAGGATCACAAACTGGTTACTTTGACGACAACTGCTGGTGAATAGCCTGATGCCTCAGAATGTAATTTCCCACTACTGTCAAAGGGAGCAGAGTAGAGTTTTCTACTATGTATTTTTTGTCTGAGTCACAGCTTAAAACACACATCCCCAGGAGCACAAGACTCAAGTCTCTCTCTCTCTCTCTCTCTCTCTCTCTCTCTCTCTCTCTCTCTCTGTCCCATCTTCCCTCCCTCTCCCCCGCCCCCTCCCCAAAACTCGGGACCTTCACACCGAACTATATCCTTCACTCTTTATATTTTGAGACAAGGTCTTGCTAAGTCACTAAACTGCGATCCTCCTGCCTCAGCTTCCAAGAGTATTGAGATTATAGGTCTGTGCCACTAAGCCTGGCAAGGCTCTTTCTTTAAGACCATTAGATCATGGTGCCTCAATGCCGGGAAGGAGGATTTTATAAGTTATCTAGACCAAAGGTCACAAATACCCAGAATACCAACCACATCTCAAGTCACAAATATACTGGAGCCAGCCGGGGACTGCCAACAAGGCCTCAGCTTTCTTTGCGGGGCTGAGACTGCCACAGGTTCTGAGTGGATAAAGAAGCTGGAAATTATGTGTGAGCCAAGCAAAACAAACTTGCCAGCCATATGCAACCTTAAGTGTCAACAAGTCACACACCTCAACCCAGAATGGGCAGTGCACCCTGGGTTTCATCTCCTGGGAGGTCCAGAGAGCTACTTCACAGCACCCATGGGATCCAATGGGAAGAGCAACAGAGGCTCCAAGCGGGCTTTATTGCAGAATAAATAAATGGCTCACATAAAAGTTACTTTTTCTCCCATGTAAAAGAACACTGTGACTGGAACAAAACCAAGCACTGCTACATTGCTTTTACATTTTCATATTTCCTCAAATAAGGAGATGCCAAAGACATGATAACAATCACATAACATACAGATTTTTTTTATCATCATTAGAGAACATACCACCCAAAAATATTTACCACCACCACCTTGACCCATCCTTTGGGAGGAATGCTCACACAGAGCAGTCCACTGCCCAGAGCCCACTGCTGGGCTTCTAAATCCCAATCTATATCTTTCTCTCCATGTGGGATGCAGGAGGGAAGGGAAGACGACACAACTCTGCCCAAAAGATGTCCTAAGTACTCTCCCTGGATGAACGCCCAGAATAAAAATGTGATATCAAGACATCACTTCCTTTTCCATCACTTCCTTTTCAAGGTTTCACAGAAGCTCACAGGTAGAAGAGCCCAACCCTCACATGAAGCATCTCCCACAGTGCGCCCCAAAGGAGGGACTCCACGTGCCAGCAGATAAGGAATCCATTATTTTTACAAGGCTGGTTAACAGGGTGATTCAAGAACTTAAGTTGTTCCTGAGCCACGTCCCTGATACCTTAAGCTCACCATTTAGAATCTGTCTCCCTATCCACCCTCTTCACAACCGAGTTAATTCTCTCCACCCCACGAAACACTGCCTCTGTAGTCCCCCCTCAGAACCTTCCTTCTCTTGTTCGCTCCATTTCCACAACCAGCTGGCTCCACATGAACACAAGTCATTCTTTCAACTCTTGCTTCTGGTCTAGAGACATTAGTTAAGGACAACTGAGTCCAGATGGAAGCACCGAGGTCAGACCCCCGAGAATGGAACTGATCGCTCTTGTCCACTAAGAGAGAGTGCTTAGAATGGACAGAAGATGATAGGCAAGGTGCATGCTGAGGCAGTTTAGATATCAAATACATCCCTCCAAAGTTTCATGGGTTTAGAGGTGGAGCTTTCAGAATGTGACTGATGCATGGAGGTAGAGGTGACGGAGGTGTTAGGATGTGGGGCTAAGTCACAGGAGCAGGAGGTGGATCACTGTGGGAGTGCCTCTGGAGGGTGTATCTTGGCCTCTGGCTTTCATCTACCTCTCTGCTTCCTGGTCACCATGGGTTGAGCAGCTCTGCTTCACCATACCCTTCCACCATGGTGTGTCTGCCTGAATGGGCTAAAATTGGGAGCCATAATAAAGCTGGGAGTATTGGGCATTTTCTCCCAGCAATGAGTACACACACACATTTCACTCAGGACATTTGAAGCAACAGAAGCCAAGGATGTCATATACAGCATGCCAACACACTGCAACTTCCAATGCACTGCACAATTTCAGGGGCACCTTCAAAAATCCTAGCTATGAGGAGCACCCCAGGAAGCGATGTCACAGAGCAGCCTTCAGAGGACTATGAGCCCGTTGTTCAGGCACATGGAACTGAGTCTAGCTGTCGGGCAATCCAACTCACATTTCAACCACTATCAACAACTGAGTTTCTCCTCCATAAGTGTGCTTTTAAAAAAATTATGTAGCAACATACCAAAATGAGGACTGCCCAGCCCTCCTCAGAAATTCTGAATCCTCAGCTCCAGGGAGAGGCTGAGGAACCTGTATGTTGCTCTTAACAACCAGCCTTCTGAAAATAATAGTAATCAAAGTTAAGGCTTAAGAGAAGAAACTGTGAGGACCATGATTATGTTAAAGAGGGAAATGTTTACTTTTCTAAAAGCTTATTTCTTCTGTCTCAGCTCTATTTTATGCAGAATACTGTTTCTGAAGATCATTAACAACAGCACCTACAAACCCTGACCCGTGTATTCCTTGTCATAGTTTTTAGGAGCACACAGATAGGACCAAGCACTCCAAAATATAACAGCTATCCTGAGAGCTCGCCCAATTTACAGGCGCTCCTTGCTACAGCACAGGAAACCCACCTGTGTGTCAACATGGCACATCCTGGGACACATACCTTGTGCTCCTCCTTCATCACCTGCTCGATGAGCTCGGATTTCACAGGAGGCTTCGAATACTGGCCCGAGAGAAGGCCGTGTCCTAACTTAGTCCTGGCCAGGGAGGAGACACAGAAACAAAAATGTCATTGTTGTCTCCCACAGAGATATGAAAATTATCTATGAACTCCAGTAAGGCAGCTGCTCCACGGTGGAATGTTTTATCTCTACTTCTCATAAATCATTTATTTACTTGGCTCTGTTTAATTCTGAATCCATTTTCAATAACTCTCTTAACTTCTTTCTTCTTAAAAAGATAACACAATCTCACTTTAGAACACTTTAAAAGCCCAAAAAATAAAGAAGAAGAAGAAAAAAAAGAGCTGCCTTCATTTCTGAATCCCAGCAATGACCCCGGTGAATGCTCCACTGGGTAATTTTATAAAGCAATATAGTCTGGCACTTACATCTGTGTGTTGAAATCTTGTGTTGGATCTAAAGGCGAGTAGTCAAAGATTCTTGGAAGGTTTCCTACATACCTAGGAAATGAGAGGCGACAGTCAAAACAGAGCATGACAGTTAAGCCTATTTGCCAATTGGATTGTCTTGGGATCCGCCAGGGAATTAGAAAAGTACAATGTTGCGTGGCTGACAGGAGCATGACCTTGGGGTCTATGTTCAGCCTCTGGCCCTTGTCGCTCTGGCACTGCCCATGGCTCTGCTTCCCAGCCACCATGACCTCAGCAACTCTGTTCACCTCGCCCTTCCGCCATGATGTTTCTGCTTTGGAACCAGTCAACTACAAAATGAACCTCCTGGAACCATAAGATAAATAAAATGCTCCTCTGTAGGTCCCAAGTGCTTTTCCCAGCAGTGAGAAAGGTGACTGATATACAAAGGAACTGAAAGAAAGGCAGCTAAAACAACCATTCTCACCAAGATCTTCTTGCCTTTCTGTCCAGATCAAACCACCCACCTGGAAATAAGAGTTTTCTGAGATCCTCCACTGACAGCCAAATTCATGAGCCATTCTAAAATGTTGCTTCTTTTGTTACCAAGTCTTAACTCTAAGTGTAAGTCACAATCACAAGAATTTCTTTAAAAATTGGCAAAGCCAGGGCTACTTCCAGATGTTCCAATTTCCTACCTTGAAATTAAGGTTTGGGGCTTAGAATTCTTTTTAAAGTTCCCTGACATAATTCTAATACAGCACCAGAGCCAAGAACCACCACCTTATACTCTCACAATTACCACTTCAAAAACAAATGGCAGTAAGGTTAGTGAAAACCCTCACCTTTGACCAAAACTTTAGACAGTTTTCTCTGAGTCTTCTACCTGGCCAGGCCAAATGTTGAGCCTCCTTGTAGAATCTATTTTGAGTAAGATCCTAAGTCAGTTGCCTCTGCCTACTCTGGCCTTCCTTCACAACAGTACCAGCAGAAAAACTTAGCCCTTGATGATCCCATTTGGCTGATCTTCATTCACTCTAGTCCTCGCTACCAACACCTACCTGCCCTCCTTGGTGCTGGGAGTTGAGTCCAGTCTCATTAATGTATGCTAAGACCTCACTGCAGGAGTTTCTGTACTTTCTGAGATGACTCCCTGTGTATAGTCTGCCTTCCTATCTTATTAACTGTTTGCATAATTTTTCATTTAACACTAAGAACTGTTCCAATAATCTCAGAATAAATATTAATGATAGTAGCAGTGATAACTACCGTATTTTGAGGGTTTGCAATATTCACTAAGGGAATCTTCACTACAACCCCATGACTAAAGGACTGTTACTACTATAATTCCATTTGAAAGATGAGAAATTGGGACCCAAATGCATTACACAGCTTCCAGTGTCAACCAGAGAGCCCAGAATGGCCTCAAGCCACTAGTTTCAAAGCTGAGCTCTGGGCCACTAGCCTGCTATACCTGCATCCCTCTTCATTGAGCAGTCCGCAATCCCTCTTTCCTGCAGGTTCGTCCTGAGGCAGAAGTGCTACCTTAGCACTGACCCCTATCCACATATCTCCTGTTTCACGCTGTCTACTGTGTGCTCTTCCTTCCTCCTTCAGCCACTGACCCTCTGAGCCTGAGAGCTCTAGGAAAAACAATACCCAAAACAGCCCCTTTCCCTGGCCCTTCCTGTCTCCTCCTCCACCCATTTCTCGTCAGACCTCTTCTGCCACCACTCCCCCCCACCACCACCACCGTTCGCAATACCCTGGCCATCTGCCCTTCCGCTGCCCTAGAGCACATTAAGCAAGCACGCTGCTGCTTCGAGGCCATGCCATCTGCTGCCTCTTTCCTGGGACGCTCTCTACAGATGTTTGCTTGGTGATGCCACAGGTCTATTGGAAATCACTCCCCTAGACTAAGCCAAAACAAGAGCAGCCACCCCCACTCTTCCTCTCTCCCTTACCCCAGCTGCCTTTTTCTTCATGCACATCACTGTTTGCAGTTACACAATCTACTTCCTCTCTAGTTTAGTATGTCTCTCCAGAGATTCCATACTAGAACATCATCTCCCTAAAGGCAGAGACTTTACCCCATCAGATCACTGGAATTTCAGCACTAGACTAGCACTTGACATGTAGGAACATTCAGTATGTGTTAGTTGAATGCATACATTAGTATCATGCACTCAATTGCCAACAACCAATAGAAAAGCCTCGCTATGGTTTGGGTATGTGTCCTGTGATGACTACGTGCTGAAGTCTTAAGTCTCCAGCCTGTGGCACTACCGGGAATGAGTGGAAGCTATGAGGTAGGGCCCAGTGAGAGGTACACACTGTCAGTCAGGTACACACACTGGGTTGTACCCTCCAGAGGACTGGCGGACCCTCTCCCCCTCCCCCCCCCTGCCCCCTCTGTCTTTCTCCACCTGTGAGGCAACTCATCTTCCTCCAGCACACATTCCCACCATGATGAATTACATTAATACAGGCCAAAGCAGTAAGGCCAACTAGTCATGGGCTAAAAGACTGCGAGCCAAAATATACTTTTCTTCCTGTTTAAGTTGATTATCCCAGATATTTTGTCACAGTGACAGAAACTTAACTAACACAGGCATTGTTGCAAGGCAGCCCTAGTAAAGAACTATGACACATTAGTTAGTTAACAATGACCTCTGACCAGATCCTTCCTTCTCCTACTATAAACTTCTAGGCATCCCTTGCCCACAAACTCTGAATTTGCATCCCAGATTATGCATCTATTTCAAAATTAAAGACCACATTTGTCAGGTTAGCCTCATTCAAAGGGCTCTTGAATGGGACACAAGAGCAATGGTGTCATTCGAAATTTTCAAAAGACAAAGAGCCAAACAAGAGAGAAAACAAACTTTAGATCTTAACTAATTAAATGCAGAGGTCGTACTGATGAATTCCTTATAACATACAGCATGATGAACATGAGCTCTCCTATGACTCAATTTTTATCACTTCTCAAAACTCAAGTACATCAAAAACTGCAAAGACAAACGTTACTGGAAGGGCTTTTGTTTAATGCAAATTGATGCAGAAGAGCAACATTACATCTGGCGTTAGAAAAGCCCATTTTGTCAGGAATCTACGTTCCTCTCTAACTGATAAGGAATGACCTCCACTATGGTTTGGATCTGGACTGTGTCCCAAAAGCCTCATATATTTGAATGCAGTGGGACAACTGAGAAAGTGTGTGTTACTGGGAGACAGGTCCTGGTTGCAAGGAGCAGATAGTTGGGGCTTCACCTGGAGGAATTGTGTCAATATGTTGAGATTAAGGGCCACCCAGAGCAGAGTCTTCATGTGTGTTTTTGACTTGAGGGCCAGAAAGTGAAGAAGGGGCAACAGGCCTAGGCATGGGTGTCCAACTGGCAGCTTGAACTAATTCAGGAAGGAAGAATATTGTTACAGTTCCTTCTAGGAAAAGCTCTGGCCTTGCGGAGGTGCCAGACCTCATCTTGCTCCTCCTTTATTCACTTGGCTTCTGCCTGCAATGCTGTGAGCAGTTCTCCAGCCTCTACCATGTACTTCCACCCCTGCTGGCTGCCCATAAGGGGACTGTGAGACCTTCTGAAACTGTGAAATAAATCTTTCCTCCCTTTAATTATGGATGTTGGGTACTCTGTCACAGCAACATGAAAGTAACTAAGACAGAGAAGTAAGGTCACTGCTGTAAATTTACCTGACTATGGGATTGGAATGCCTTTTAACAAGTTTGTGAGAGGAGTCTGGAAAGGTTACAGGTTGCCAGCAGCAACAAGAGAGTAACTAAGACAACCTCCAATACAACAAATTTAAATTAAAAAGAAGAAGTGAAAATAGGTGAGTTTTAAAGTGAATATGGCACCTTCGCTTTATCCCTAGGAGTAGTCAAAGGAAAAAAGATGGAGTCTGGCTGGTCCAGCCTGCTCATCATTCAATTTGCATGCTGGTCTATCTAGTATGATCCTGACTGAGAATTATTTTAAAATGTAAACAAGGTTCAAGGGCCAGGCAATGTATCAAGCAACCTAGCTGGTACTTCCCAAGTACCCTGTGTTGTTCACATAGCATTTCATCTTTCTCAGACTTACTCATTCTACTTCCAAACCAAGACACCGGCCAGGACCTCCCCCCACCCCCACTGCACTGATCACTGCAAAAAAGGAGCCTGGAGAGCATATATTAACCCAGGGACACTCAGGTGAAGAAAGAAAACATGGGGACATGTGTGAAAAGAAGCTGCCATGTTCTTGTTTTATTTTGTGGCACTGAGGACTGAACCCAAGGCCTTCAAGCTGAGCTGCACCACCACCCCCCTTTTTCTGAGACAGGGTTTAAGTCACTATGCAGCAATCCTCCTACCTCAGTTTCCCATGTGCTGGAATTACAGCTCTATGCCTGTGATATACATTCAAATTGTATATTTTACATATAAATGTTTAGAAAATAGAATATAAAATATTCTATAATAAAACTATAAAACTCTTAAGACTTAACAGAAGATTGAAACCTTAAATTCAAAACACTGACATAAAGCACATTTTTATTAAAGAAAAAATTCAGAACATTAATTCTTTGTCAAGCTGTAGAGTATAGGATGAAATTTTTAATTGAAGATTATAAAGCACTTAAACTGCTGGACAAGAAAAGAAAAGAACTTAAGTTTCCCCCATTGTAGCTTAAAAGTAATAATTATTATACAACACCTACCAGGACATTCCTTCAATATTTTCAAAAAAGATCTTGGAAGTATGAATCATAGAAGACAGAGCTATATTATTCCCCAGCCAAATGCTAATAGTACAAGTATGAGATGTGGGGAAGAATCTATAAAAATAATGACACACAACGCACACCTTTTGAAAAGGAGTTTCCCATCCCACGGCTTCAAACATGCCTACCCTTTCCTGTACACCCACCCCACTCCTGCCACACATCCGCCAAGGGTCTGTGCTCTCGTCCAAGTGTCCTCCCTGGCTACCTCCTTCCCTCTCCCTTCATAGAACGTACCACATTGATAGCCATTCAGTTGTTCTCATTATATACTTCATGTCTGTTTCTTCATGTGTTCCCTGGAGGTAGGTACCGTGCCCTCCTGTTTACCACTGACCCACCCACATACCCACCACACTGCCAAGCAGAAACCAACTCCATCTTCATTGGTTGAAGGAGAAAATGAAAAAAATATGACAACTGACCATACGTTTTCAAAGCTGGAAAAAAAAAATCAAAAAGAGGCTAAGTCTTCAGATACTAAGAGAGGAGAGAAAAGGTCACCTGAAACACTTAATTAACCACTATCAAAAGGCTTTAGGAGTTCAGCTCCACATGGGTAAAACAATGTTCTGTGCTATTCTTAGCATGATGTCTGCACACTAATCTGTCTTGGCACACATGTCCTCTTCCATGCTTGAGCCATGGTGGAAACCTGACTAATTGGAAACACACTAACAGAAAGTTTCTAAACTTAGGCAGGTCATGGCACATGGGCTCTGAGGTTCCCTGTCCAAAATACAACTTAAGGAAGGGAAGGTCCCAGTGCCCCTAGATGGGTAGAAGACAGGCAGCCTTGTCTGTGCAGCAGAGGCAGCTAAAGCAATGCGTCTCCACCGAAGGGCAAGCTGTTTTCAGCTCGCACACAATTTTTTTAAATGTCATAAAAATGTTATTAGAAAAATGAGATGTCACTTGTAAGATATGAAAACACCAGCACTCTGGGAGGCTGACGCAGGAGGACTGCAAGCTCAAGCCCCATCTAGGAAAATTAACAAGACTTCATCTCAAAATAAAAAACGCTAAGGATTATGGCTCAATGAGAAGGTCCTAAATTAAATTCTCAGTACCACCAAAGGAAAAAATAAAAGAGAAAAGATGTGATAACTGCAAACTGCTACAAAAAAATTTTAAGTGCTCACTCTCAGTTTCCATACTTACCTCATCACAAACCCACGTCCAGCAGTTCACAATCTGTAGACCAGCACCCAGCTCTGAACCACAATTACGAGGGGAAGGGGAGAGTGTGGGTGTGTGCACATGTGTGTATGGTCCTGGGGACTGAATGCAGGGCTTTGCAAGCACTCTCATCACCAGAATGTGTGTATGAGTGCTTGTTTGTTTTGGCATGAAGGAAGGAACCCAAGGCTTTGACATGAAGTTACATTCCCAGCCTTTTTTCATTATTTTGGGACAATGTTTATTTAAGTCAATAAGCTGCCAAGGTTGGGCTTAAACTGCTGGGATCACAGGTGTGCGCCACTACAGCCAGCTGCCAGTTCTTTTTCATTTCATTTTTGAGACAGGGTCTCAGCCAGTTACTCAGGATGCCTTCAACTGGCAGCTTTCCTGCTTCAGCCTCCCCTGTGGCTGAGATTATAGGTATGCTATCACGCTTGGCTACAAACCACACCTTAGAAATATCTGGAAACCACAAATCCTCTAAGAAACTCTCCTCCCCAGAAGTAAGACACCAACCAAGTGAGTCACCAACTTTCTCCCAGCGCATCTCTTCAGGGGACTGGGCACAGCTGCTGTGAAGATGAGTGATGAGCACATTCTCGGCACACGGGGGTGGCCTACAAGCCGTGATTCATATAACACAAGCTCGTGGGGTGTCTTTTAGCCTCCCAAGCTCTCCCTGTAACACCTGGTAAGTGCTCCCACCCAGCTGCAGGAAGAGACGTCACACCACGCATGTGATACTAAGAAGTTCCAGAGGAACAAGGACCAGCTCCCCAGGGCAGAGCGACTAGACTGGCCTGTCCGCCGCATGAGGCACTTACGCTCTCTGGAACTCTGGGATGCTGAAGATGGCCTGCATGACGGAGCTCAGGTAGCAGCTGTTGCCCAGGTTCTTCAGGCCTGTGTACCCGGGGCCATACATGGGCTTCAGCTTCGTTCCTGACTCCTGGATTACTTCCCATTCACTGACCCTCGGCTTGATGTCATTGTCCCGGAGCCCGTTCTCTGTCTGGGGCAAG
This sequence comes from Ctenodactylus gundi, assembly GCA_004027205.1. Taxonomy (NCBI): domain Eukaryota; kingdom Metazoa; phylum Chordata; class Mammalia; order Rodentia; family Ctenodactylidae; genus Ctenodactylus; species Ctenodactylus gundi. The sequence goes on from PVKB01004758.1 coordinate 48,694, forward strand.
GTCATCAAAGAAAAACAACTTCAAATGTAATTCCCACTCAAAGATCGCGTCCCATGAGTGATTTCTAGTATCAATGGCCATTTCTGCTGTCTCTTCGCCCCCAGTACTGTGGGGCAGTAAACAACTTAATTAAGTGGCTGTGAGAGACAATGACGACCGCACAATGAGGTCAGCGCACTTGATGACGCACAATAGGGCTCTTAAAAATGGGAGAAAGGGGAGATTTTATGTTCCATATATTTCGCCACAAGAATAACCACGATGAAGGTTTTACCCGGAAGTAGGAAAGAAGGAAGGAAGGAGAGGAGGAGGGTGAAAGGCAGAAATAAGAACAAGAAGCAAGAAGAATAAGAACAGGACCGCAACACAGTACAGGAACAGCCAAGCAGCCAGAGAGGCGTGCAGAGCAACACGGTGGAGCTCAAGAGCACCTTGAGGGAGGAGCACAGAAAAATAAGGGAAGGCCAGTACAGGCGAGATAGAGGAGCAGCAGGAGTAAGAATGTGAGAGGACACGGCCAGAGTGGAAAGGGTTAAAGCAAAACACGCAGGTTCAAACAGCACCTCTGAGGGAAAAGTACTACATCATCAGGAGTGCGACTTGAAAATACAGTGGTAAGTGAAGCCCAACAATACTGTGTTGGCTAATTCTTTCCATCACCCCAGGAGCTCTGCTCCCCTTCCGGAAATTCACTAAAAATGATATTGAGCATAGAAAATTTTAAAGGTCATATCCCCATACCTTCTCCCATTATTGAAAAAAGTGTGAGTCACACAATTGTCCCACCAAGGAGACAGACATTTGCAAGTAATTTCAAATACAACAAACTACTTGCCCAGGTGCCATTTTTGGTACAGTATTTAAATGTCTAAGCTGGTAACCAAAAGAAAATACTAATTAAGTTCAGTTAGAAAAATGCAACAGTTAAAACATAAAACTTATGAAGTAAAGATCCATCTTAGAGGAATTACACAGTACATCAACAAAGCAGGATCACGCCCACTCCTCCACCCCTCCTCCCGCAGTGGGACAGGGCCTAAGAAGACCATCTCACCCCGTGCATGTGAAGCATATCGATTCCAAAATGCGCCAAGTGCTTAGCCAAATGAGGATCCAAAACAGGTTCCTCTTCTTGAAACGAATAAACATCTGAAGGAAGAAGAGAAAACAAGCACTGTGAGCTGCAATCGAGTCACTGAATATTCACTGAGCTCTGACTGTGCCCCAGGCTTGAGGTAATGAACAACATAAAAACTTCCTATTGTTCAACTAGAAAACCAGACAAGTAAACAATGAACCTATCAAGATATATTTTGTTAACAATACACACACATATGTATTTGTTTCATATTTTTTAAAAAAAACATTTTCTGAAACAAAGGAGGAAAAAAGGAACCTGAGGTTGAGATAATTGAGATAAGCTAAGTGCCTAACCTGTGATTTTTCTAACCAAAAGCTACTGTAGTATAAGTCTAAGGACAGAAGGGGGAGGTGAAGGAAAGGTGATGGCTGTCTGCCATCAGGGAGAACCCCTGGGGGTCAGAAAGAACACACCAGCCCAGACAGCCGCTCAGTGGCTACCGTAACCAAACAAAATTCCACCCATGAAACCCTCTATGCTTAAACATCCCAGCCCCTCCATTCCCTAACACACCTTCTTTCATAGTTCAGTGTCCACAACTCACAAAACTGTAGAGAGAGCTCTGCAGGCTTCTGCCATCTCCCCGTGTGTTTATCTCAAAACACACACAGGAACAGACGTGTCTGATTCTCCAGGGAAACACGGGAAGCTCCAGGTCCCCCAGGCCCTGTACTTTGACTCAGTGGTGTGTGTGCCTCTGTGCCTTTCTCCTCAGAATAATATCCCATCTGATAATCTGATGCTTCAAACTGAAACTGGCTTCTAAAGTATGACGTACAGGCTTGAATCTTCAGCGTCACCTTCGCATTCCCTGGAAATGCAGTCTCAGGGCCAATCCCAGACCCACCAACATATACCAGAATCTAGGTTTTGCCAAGCTCCCAGGGACTCAGTGAAATTTTAGAATTTACAATGACTGCTAAAGTTTTCCAAGCTATCGGGTCTCCTTTATCTGTCCTCACACAACAACGCAATGAGGGAAGGAAGAAGAGACCTTATCAGGCCCATCTGCAGAGAGGAAAAGAGGAAAGGTTACATGATGTCTCCTCAAATCCTACTCAGGTCCCAAAGCCAGACAACTGGGACAGTTCTCTACCCTGTACAACAGAACACTCCTCAAGCTATCTGAGGGTACCAAGGGGGAAGACTAGTATGCCTCGGGCCATTCTATGATGAAGACTCTGAAAGTACAATTTCATCACTCCTAAATTTGAAAAACAAATCCACCACAAGGAAAATTAATATAAAGATATCATTCCTTAGGATCATAAGAGGCTAAGGAGTTTGCTACTCCTTGGGACATCAGAACATCACAAGGAAGAACATTTATATATATATATATATATATATATATATGTATGGTAATGCATGAGTGCTACAGGAGACTGCCCTCAAAGGAAGTCTGTCTTCCTATTTTTAATATTAAACATGTACGAATTCCTTTTGAACTCTTTCCCAAGGGCTCCATTTGAAACTGTAGATAGCAGCCTTCATCTCTATCTATTTTACTATAATTTAAAACTCTCAAAAGAAAAACAAAAGACAAATTTCCCAGCTCAATTTTTTTAGGTCAATGTAATCAGTTTTTACCTATTGGGGTTCTCTATATATAGTCCTCCTCTCAACTTGACAAAAATGCTTATTAATGCTCAATTAAGAAAAAATTCCAAAAAGCTTATACACGAATCAACCACTTGAAACAAATTCACCAACAACATTTTAATCTATGACAAGTAACAGAAAATTGTCACTCAAATGCTGGCTGGAGGGTGAAATGGTTGTCTGGAGGCACTTTTGTCGACATCAACTAATGAAACAGTTTTGAAAACTTAAGACTTCAAGACACTAATCAAAGATCTACTAGAAAATACTAAAATTATTAGAATTGCACTGTCGACATTGGCCTAGAATTTTGAAATAAGTAAAAATTACATGGCCTTCTATGGATCTTAACCTGTTAGGTTATTGTTAATATTGAGAAAACATGTCATACCTTCATCATGAAACAGCTAAAGATAAAAAAACACGATCTGGCCAGGCACTAGAGCTATTTTTCAACTTCCATGAAAACAACACGTCAGTGTGTAACACACAGAAATCTAAAAATAAAATGTGATCCTTGGGTGGTCGGAGAACCGGCTAGGTCTCAGGGCTGCTCCTGGTGTCCACAGCCTTCACCCTGTAGTCTCTGCTTCAGGCCGCCCGGCTGTGTGGCAACACCATCACCGTGCTGCACAACGAGCATTTCCTCAACAACACTGGCTGGGGAACAGACCAGGGAATTGGCGGGTTTGGAGAACAGCCAGGAATTAAATCTCAGCTAATGAGCCTTATTCAGTCTGTAAGAACTGAGTCATGAGAACGCCACTGGTAACAGTAAGTTCAGTTGCTACTGTGTTGCTTTTATCATTTGGGCGAACATCAGTGGAAGAAATACAGACTCAGAAGAGATGCCATTATCATTACTGGAACATTCATCTCTTAGCAGGCCAGCCTGACACTTGACTAACATGTACCTGACACTTGACAAAAAGGTAACGCTGTCAGAAATAAACAAAGTTTCTACTTTTAAAAATGTGACCCTTAAACTTGGCAATACTAATTTAAAAATGGGGGGGGGGGGAAACCTGGCAATCATGAAGAACTCACAAATAATATGTAGTCACAGAAAAAAAACCGTGGTGGCTGAAAATGCTGCCTTATATGTATTTCATTGGGAAAGTGGTTTTATTTCCAACTTCAGCTTTGCCAATTCAGGCCTTAGCTCAGAAACTATCATAGCAAATAAGGATTGTCTGACAAGTATTACCCTGCACACTCCACAGCTGGTGTAAAACTTGGAGCCAAGACCACAGCTATGACATCCAACACGCATCCTCCTAGGAATAGCCCAAGCACTATTTCATGAATAACTAGGCTCATTTTAGAAGCAAACCAGTCCCTATGTCATTTCAAGTCAAATGACAGACTCAAGTACAAAGAGCATGATGTAGCAATCCACAGAGAAAAGATAAAAGGAAATTTTTAAAACAGATCTACCCCACTCATATGATGAGCATCTTAGAAAACAGTTATGTATAGTTAAGTTCAAAAACGAATAAAGGGAAAATGTGAAAGCAGCAATGGAAATTAAGACTAAGATTACAGGCAACATTGGGAGTGTAAGAAATAGGACCAACTGGTAATAAATTGTTCTCTCTCAATAAAAGCTTTTTCTTCTCTAAATAAGTTTTTTCCAAATGTATAATATTCCAACTGAAAAAAATTCTCTAAGTAATTCCCAAAAACTACAATGATTCTCTTGGATGGTATGCCATTAAGATAAGTCTGTCGCTGATCAACCTTGCTCAAATCACACAGATTAATCAACTCAAAAACCCGTTCACTTATTCATCATATTCAGCAAATATTTACTGAACACAAAATTCACACAGACAATGAAGATATAATGTTAAATAAAATTAGAAGAGTCCCAGCCTTCGGAAGTTTAGAGTTGAAATAGAGTTCAAATAATTTTAGAAGGAATGCCGGTTTGGTACATAGGTCCTCAACAGAGGTCATCTTGACTATGGCTTAGCTATGTGATTACAGCTCTTTTATTAAGTCCAAGAAAATAGCAGAGAGATAAAGATGTACCTTCCTGTGTTCGGGAAGGGAAAGGAAACTAGGGAAGATGGTTTTACCACCCTGCTCACAGCTCAAGTGGAGAGAGATCAGAACTCCAAGTAGAAAGTCAGAGCCCACAGGCAGAGGGAAGATTCTCTCCAGACTGTTGCTGGTGCGTCCACCCAAACAGTCTCCACCCATTTATATTTGTGCCTACAGGCCATACATCACCAGCAGTAAAAGAAGGGTAAGGAAAGATTACTCTAGCAATAACGCCGGAAAAATAAACACAAAATGAATGAGGTCAGAGGAACAATAACTTGAAATAACAAGTATCATTTCCAGGCCAGACAAAGCCTAGACTGAAATCAGGTAAGATAAACTCATAAGAGTAAGAAGACATCAATAAAAATTGAAAAGAATTAAAGAAAAAAAGTGAATCAGAGGAACAAACCCTATTGGTGTGTCTTTTTCCACTTCTGATATCACAAATATGTACTGACTGTCTACTATGTGCAAAGGGTTCTGCTAGGTGCTAGAGATACAACATGGGACAACGAATGCGGCACTCAGGGCCTGCTGTCCCCAGTGACCACTGCTAAACAAACTTCAGGATCCAGTGAAAAGTGCCAGGATGAGGTAGCAGCAAGCGCTACATACGCAAAGGGACACAACCAGGACAAAACCAAAATGCCTTGATTCCAAACTATCAGGCTATGGAACTCAAGCAAGTTGAAGTTCAAGTCTGGGATGATGAGGACCAACAAAGAAAGACCAGCTCAAACCACCACGGAGCTAACCCAGCCAGTGGGACAATCTCACAGCTGCCTTGGAGTATCCAGGTGACTCTCCCGCTGTCGCCCAGGGGAAGGAAGCACCTGCTCAGGTGAATAATTAGTTTCTATGAGAGAATAAAAATATCCTCTGTCCTGTCTCCATCTCACCTTACTTCCTTCCCATCAAGAACCATCTTTTCCTTTGGCCAAAACAATTTCTTCCCCCAAAGAAAGCGTTTGTTTGTGAACTGCTTCCTGTTTTGTTTGTTGCTGTACCCATGGGGACCCAGAGTGGAACTGGATATAGGGCCCAGACGAATGACACATGCCATCATTCTTGCCTAGCCTGGAGATCAGGACTTCACTGGGCAACTGAAATCTCTCCATGGCAACCTCAAGGGTAAAAGGAGTTTCTTACCAAGCAGGTATATTTTTCTTGGAGGAAAGTAAACCAGGATAACCAGATCACATTGCCATTAAATATTGGAATCCACAACCTTCTTGGATTCCATGTTCACTAAGCAATCTTCTAAATATAATTCAGCTCCCCACAGGGAAGGAATGTACTGGTGGAACTGACATAAACACCCACGTCTGGCAGTTGTGGTTCTCATTATGACCTAAAAAACAAATGCCATGACTTTGAGACTTTTATCTCTTATGAGCAGAATGGCCAGAAAGTGTGGGAGATCAAGTCCCACACAGAAGCACCTTCACCAGGATGTGGCCCACCCCCCAAGACAAAGGGACCCACCCTTCTGAGCATCTGAGGCCACAGGCTCATGACTAGAGACTTATAAAAACTTGATACATGTTTTTATTAAGCTTGGCTTCTAAGTAAACAATAAGTCATAGCTACCAATCTATTCAACTAAAGAACGCAAAATAAACTGATACAACCAAGGAGCTACATGAAATGATAACCAGATTAAAAAGTCATTTTCATTAAAGCAACACAATACAACACACACAGGAATCAAAGCCTGATCTTTTCTCAACAGTTAATATTACTTCAACTAAATTAATTCAAGAACCCTTATCATTGGGTACATGATCTACACTGCTGTTGTCCAGTGTCGTATATATGTACATATGTACATATGTGTGTAAATTCAATGAATATGCTACGAGTATATATTCAAATATGCACAATTATATGAGAAGACAAACTTTAAAACGTCTCCCTCCTTAACAGACACACACAAAAACTTTAACAATTATGGTAGATGATAGGTTAGTATTCTTAATAGCTAAAGCACTCTCAAAAACTATTAAGAACACCATTTCAATATATGCTTACTATTAACATAAAATCAAGTTAGGCTTAATAGTACAGCCCTATAAACCCAGCACTCCGAAGGCTGAGGCAGGAGGATCACAAGTTCTAGCCCAGCCTGGGCAACTCAGTGACTCAATGAAACCTGTCTCAAAAATAAAATAAAATAAAATAAAAATAAGCTGCAGATGTATCTCAGTGTGAAGGCTCAATCCCCAGTACAACAGAAAATAAAATAAAATCAAAACATAGCAAATCAACCTAAAATTCACAAAAAGATTAGAAATGGCTAAGAATACAATGAAAAGTATTGGTCACCGCAAGAAAAGCAAACTAAAACAAGCTACCAGGTTGGGAGAGGTTTCTGAAAAACTCCCAACACAGTCAGTGATTTGCTGCAATGGGTACACTGCTGCTGGGATTATAAACAAAAGGAACTGCTTAAGAGACACAGGTGGCAATTGAAAATTTTAAAAATCGAACCATTTTGCCCCATAGGAATTTATTCTAAAAAATAATTCGACACACATCCAAAAGTTTGCCTACTTCCAAGAACGCTCATAAGAACAGCAAAAACATTGCAACAACTCATATGGCAACAGTGAAATGATTTATTGAGCCATTATGGAATATTGAAGAATATTTAATATCATGGAAAAATGTAATGTTAAATAAAAATAAACTATTCAATGTGATCCACTTTTTGTGAAGATGGGGGTAAGGGTGAGAGTTGACTAAACCCTGAGAAAATGGAAAAAGACCAAAAGGACAAATAGTAATTGTTAACAGCTACTAGTTAAGGTGGGGGGGAGGGGCACTACTAGTGATTTTCTGTGTATTTGTCATTATAATTTTCATTTCTGAAAACAGTACACTGAACATCTATTTCTTTTATTCATTCCCAAGAAGGAGATATAAAACTTTCCTTCTTCACACTGAAAGAAAAGAAATTTTAGATTTACCTAAACAGCAGTTTGAAAATACAAGGGGTAATCAAAATATATAGGGAATGTTTAAATTTTTTTAAATGTGTTATGATAAAAAGATACATCATCGCTAATCCTCCTCAAAATACTCCCTGTCACTCTGAGCACACCTAAGCCATCGCTCTACAGCAGTTCTAGAAGTCCTCTTACATGAGCGTCTTAGATTAAAAATAAAGTGAACGCAGCTGCTTAGCACCATCCATAGCTTTTGGATGTCATCTAAGAGGAGGTTCATAAAAACAAGACACTGTGTCCTCATCCACCTGTGCCCTCATCCACCTATTCACTGGATCTGGCACCTTGCAGCTGCGACTTCTAGCTCTTCTCCAAAGTCAAATGACCACGAAAGAAAAACATTCTGAATTGATTCAGGACATGGAAGCTGCCACAAGAAGACACTCGATGACAGAGGACCTCCAGAACTGCTTCAGAAAGAGGCAAGAACAGCGGGAAAGGGTTCAAAGTGTGGGGGATTCATGGCCATGTGCCTTTTATTGTAATCATCTTACTAATTTAAACATTCACCAAATTTTTAATCTATTATACCTTGTAAGCTTAAAACTTCTGGCAAACTCAAGATCCACAGAGAACAAAATTAACCTCTGCCTTCATCACAGATAACATTTAAATAAAACCCAAGACCTTAAGTGCTTGTATACCAGCTGTTTAAAACAAGTATTTATTACAAATTATTTGTAAGATTGTAGATAGAATCCAAAGATTAGTAAAAGAGCCATGCCTTCAAACAACTCAATGTGTAGAACTGGGCCATGTACACAAATAGCTGTATTGTTGGCTATGTTATTCTGAGAAGCAGATTTCTATTAATTGGCTCTACAAGTACACTATGTAAGACAGCAAACAAAGTAGAAAGATAAATTGTAATATTTTCCCCCTGAGATTTCACCTAATAGGCTTCCTGTCTTGCAAACTTTTCTCTCTATAACTCCACAAAAAAAAAACAAAAAAACAAGGAGGCCTACACAACAGTCACTCAACACCCATTACTGACCCACAATGACCAGTAATCATGTACTGCCACCCCAGACTAAAATGTATGCCCTGTGTCTCCTCTTTAAATCCTGTAAGGTTTAGGATGAGGCCTAGCTCAGAAATAAGTTCATTCGGTTGGGGGAAATTTTTGGTACCAGCAACTAAGACTCGTGCAACCACTGTTCTCTAGTGAGTTAAAATAATTCCATGAAATTCAGAAGCAGGACAAATCTCCAAAATGTGAAACAAAAGTATGAGAAACTAAACCAACTCACTATAAAAGCAATGGTCAGCTGCAACTGTTCCACACTGAGTGAAAACAGTGGCCAAATAACCTGACGCAAGCTAATGCTGTCTTAGAAACATACCAAGAAGGGAAAAGAAAGAACAGAGTTGTTTTTCAGTTTTTCCTAAAAATATCATCTAATTTTAAAGCAAAGAGGAAGCAAAGACTAAATAAAGCTGGAGAGATGTAGAAGACTGGGCTTCCCAAAGGCCAGATCTGCATTTAATAAATACCTTTCATGCAGATTAGGTGATGGGTTCTCACAACAACCACTGCTCAATCATACATAAGTTTCTCATTCTTGACTTGATGGTATTTTTCCTATCACAAACGGTAGAAGGACTTAACTGTACGAACATGACCAAAAGCTCACGTTTTACAGTAGACTGTGTGAGAGCAAAGGAAAACAGAACAGACCTTGGAACTCACAGCCCCACTAGGAATCTATTCCGCTCCTTCAAGAACGTGAAGACCACCACTGCCAGGTGGTTTCAAGCACTCTTAACACAGAGAATTTTCTAATATGCACCTTCTCCAAACTGCTACTAATCCCCTAAAATGATACTTAATCTCCAAAATGAATTCTAGGGCTTCCTCATACTGTAATGTACTTAATTATGTACAGTGACTTCAAATATCCTGCTTCTTGCTTCTGTTCTCTTAGCCAGGAGGCAAACACAAGGATGGAAACAGCAGCTAACTTTGAGCGAGGCCTTGCTGCATACACGAGACTAAATGCTTCACTCTCGTGAGCAACCGTGGGCTGTACCCGCTCAAGACAAGGAATCTGAGACTTTGAGAGAATCATAAAACTTGTCTAAGACCAAAACAGTAATAAAAGGCAAGATCAAGATTCAAAGCAAGGCTCCCTTGAGTTCAGAGCCTACACCCTCCAACCATAAGAATTAAGAGACTAGTTCCATCTAGGGAGCCACTGCATGGTCCCAAACTTGATAAAGACACACTCACCTGCCCCATCAGGAGTAATGGTGCCCAGCTTCACGGCCAGAGGGTAGCCCATGTCTCTGTAATGCTCCAGTGCGTGTCCGTTACCCCCAGAGCTGTCAAAGAACCACTTCCCACACAGGATGGAGCCATCGGTCAGATTCAACCACAGGTTCTCCCGCAGGTCACACCTGGCACACTTCCAACCACTGGGAAAGTTACCAGACAGCAATCAGAACACTCTAAACAACCTTTGAGTAAGTGCAGTGTGTCGAACGGGTGGATCATAGAAAACATTTAGCACCATAATAAACCTAGTGCTTCCCACCTCCTCCATGAAAACAGTATTTTGCAGGGGTGAGGCGTAGCTCAGGGCATAACCACACACGTGGTTAGTACACACAAGACTCTTGGTTTGATCTTAGCACCAGAGAGAGAGAAAGAAAGGAAGAAAGGAAGGGAAGGGGGAAGGGAGAAAGGATGCCAGCCTAGCACCATTACCTCTCCTGGGGCAGGTGGCCACTCAGCACCATGCCTGCTATGGACCAGCTCCCCCCACCCCCCGCATCTCTGAAATGGCTCTTTTAACTTTAAAGAACTAACACACAATGCGCTTTAGTAAAAGAAAGAGTCATTTCCTCAAAAGTCACAATGAGGAGCAGCAGATCTTCAAGTTCAAAACATTAAGAATTCTGTGTGTATAAATGTCTAAGAAAATATGTAAGTGGTAATTCAGAGAAGAGATAGGAAAGCAAATGTTAATCTGGCCAGTTTTAGGAGCAAAAGTTCCATTTTGCTATGTGACTCTCACCTTGGAGGAATCCTAACACCATTGTCCAGCTGTGTGAGGTTATTGGCATATTTAGAAACTGGCAATTCATTTTCCCATGTGTCTGGGTCCTGCTTTCTGTATGGAGATTTTGAGCTGAGAACTGCATCACAAGCAATTGTTACCTATGAGACAAATCCAGATATGCCATATTATAAACAGTTTGAAAGAACAGCAATTTCTAAAAGGTAAATTTAAAACCTTATTAATAAATACAGCTTATCTCACAAAAATTCAAATAGCACAGTTACCATCAGAGTGAGATCCTGGTTTCCTAAGCTTTGCCTGAGATCCAGCTAGTTTTTGTCCCTGGTCTAGAGTTTGGAGCATAAACTTCAGTACATGATAACAAGGAACAAATTCATTTTGTGGGCTCAAGCTTAGGGGCCAGATTGAACAATTCCTACCACCTAAGAAGTAGGGTGAAAAGTATGAGGTGACACTAGGTACAGGAACACCCAGGATTTACCCACGTGTGCACATTCGTGCTAACAAGTGTGCACCTAGATATCCAATATCCTCAGCACATCACCCAACAACATGTGGTCAAAGGCACTTGAATGGAATGTTCACAGCACGGCTCCACTTCTTAATCTGGTACAAATGGGACCCTGGAGGGGGACGTGCCTAGGTGTCTCTGTGCCAGGTTAGGCCACATCATGAACAAGTTATGTGAAGACCTGCCTGGTACCAACCGTCCAGGAGAGGAAAGTCAGATTCTCTGCCTTTTTCCAAACCCAGTGGATCCCGGCGATATGCTACTATTATGTTTGCTGTTTGTGCAAAACTGTAAGTTATTTTTACCTCTTTTTAAATTTTCATATCCTAGTGGAAATGTAAAATGGTAGCGCCACTTTGGAAAAGTTAGCAGTTTGTCAGTTTCCTAAATGATATAAAGAGTTACCATGGACCCAGTAGTGCTACTAGGAATATCCCCAAGACATATGGAAATATTTGATCCCCCAAAAACTTGTGAACAAACGTTTACAACAGTACTTGACTAGAAAATGAAAACCCAAATGCCTATCAATGATAACCACTCTAGCATATAAAACAAAAATGTAGTGTGTTCATACAATCTTCTATTATTTAGCAATAAAGAGAATAAAATGATATATACTACCACATGGATATATCTTTAAAATATACACTAAATGAGAGCCAAGCATAAAGAATCGTATCTTATGATTCCATTTATATGAAAAGCCCAGAACAAATCTGTAGGGACAGAGAGTAGACTGGTGATTTGCAGAGGCTGGGGGGAAGAAAGGGCCTGCAGAATAATGGCCAAGAGATATGAGGTCCTTAATCAAAAATAAAAAGTTTCTAAAATTAGATAGTGATGAGGAATGCCCAACTCTAAATATAATAAAAGTTATTACATTATTTTAAAATCCTTAAGACAAAAATAAAATTTGTATTCTATATCACTAACATCCTGCACAATTAGCTGATCATTTTCCCCTGAGTAGCACTGACAAATGACCATTTAACCAAATAAACACAGAGGTCGTTCCCCTAGCTGGCATTCCATCCCCTAAAAACCCATAAGGAAGCCCTGTGAATCTTGCATCCAAAATAAGTTTGGAACCAACCACTTCTCCATTTCAGCCACTGCCATCCGCCATCATGGGTTCCAGGAGCTTGACAGTTTTTCTGCTCTTGTCCCCTCTTCTCGGCCCAGTAGTCAAAATGATCTGCTTCAAAAATGAATACTATCCTTCCCCAGATATACGCTCCAAGATTAGATTCAACACTGAATGAGTCTAGGCCAGGAACACTCAGGAACAAGAAAGAGCTCACTTGCCTCAAACAGCTTAGAATCCATTTTCAATCAGGCACTCGTACATATATTTAAACCTTTTAAAAAGAGATTCTCCTATCCATCCCTCATAAAGGTCAACGTATGACTAGCCTTCTATTTCAATTACCGAAATTTATCTCCTACCACCTTGTAGAGAAGCCTGTAAAAAACAAGACTGAGTGCTTTACACGTTCCTTGTATGTATTATAGGTTTGGACCATGTCACCTCAGCGCTTTCAGCCACAGCATCCTAATTTTTTAAGTCTGACCTGTTATAACCTCTTTGTTTCACCAACCACTGGAAAACTTCTCTATCCCCCTGTGGATTTTCTCCACAACCCTTGGATGATTTTTACGTCATCTGGTCTACAATACACAATGACTCTGAAGAAGATTCAGATACCATCTTCTTCCTTGACTTTTACTTTCCTTCCTGGTACCATGCAACAGTTTCCTGAAACTTCTGGACCACAAAAACACCGATCTATTAATTTGGACTCTCACTGAAAATACATAAAAGGCCTTTCTTATGGATCATAGCTAAAGGTCAGGTGCAACCATTTATAATTCTTCCTTGGATTTTCTTACTCTGGAGGGAAGTGAGGAGAACCTGGCTCCATTCCAAGTCTCCACAGCCTCAAGTGGGAACTGGCTCAAACTTGCTCGTAAGACTTGACTGGGAAGGGATACTGTGGATGGGAGAAGAGGGAAGCTGGCTGGGGGTGGGAAAGGGAGAGAAAGAAAAAGCCAAAACGTGATATGCCTGGGCACCAATTCTCCAAGCTGCCTGTAATCAACATGTAAAAGAATGTGTAGCGTGTATGCATTGAAATAAGAAATGTTAAAAAGAAATGTTGCACTCCCATGTTCGTTGTAGCTTGGTTGCCAACAGTTGTTCATAACAGCCAAGAAACAGGATTCATGAACTGAAGAATAAAGAAAATGTAGCATACACACATGATGGAATACTACTCAGCCATAAAAAATCCTAATCACCCATAATGATACGGACGGAACTGAAGATCACAATGTTAAGTGATTAAGCCAAGTACAAAAAGACAAGTTCTATTGATCTCACTCATGCAGAATCTAAAAAGTTGGTCTCATAGAAGTTGAAAGTAGAATGGTCATGATCAGAGGCTGGGGAGAGCATAGGGTGGGAGGGATAAGAAGTTGATTAATGGGTGGGTACTAAGTTATAGTCAGCAGACAGTAAAAGTTCTGGTACGCTATGCCCAGTATGGAGACAACAGATGGACAAAAATGATGAACTATATATTTCAAAATAGAAAAAAATAATTGAGTGTTTTCACCATAAAGAAATGACATAAGACCAGGCCTTGTGGCACAGGTGTGTAATCTCAGCACTGTGGGAGCAGAGATAGGAGGGTCTCAAGTTTAAGTCCAGCTTGCACCTAAGTGACTCAGTCAGGCACTGTATAAAAATTAATAAATAAAAAAGGGCTGGGGAGGTAGCTCAGTGTGAAGACCCTTGGCTCAATCCCCAGTACCACAAAAAAAGGGGAAAAAAAGTCAGAGGCTTAAGGAGAGAGTATTTTTAATCTGATTTAAATATTATACAATGTATACTATATCAAAATATCACAAAACAGTACCTTATTTTATGTACAATTTTTATCTTTCATGTATGAAAACTTTTAATTTTGTAACATGACTGCTAAACATAACCACTATTAAAAATTATATACACTTACAAGTGTAAGAAATGTGTGTTTAAATAGGTAACATACAACCACAAACTCTTTGTTTCCTAACTATTTTACCATATCTTACTTATGCCTACACATTCTGAGATTATGAACATCCACATGAACTGGTGGTAGAAATTCTAAGCAGTGGTCCACTACAGCACCTCTCTTCCCAAAACTATATTCGGTGAAACCCTGCTGCTGGCTGAAGTTGGCCATAGTGGGAGTATGTACGCCCCCCAAATCAGGGAACCATGCAGGGCTCTTTCCCTCAGAAGCCTGCTGTTGAATGGCCCTGGACTTGGGGCTCCAAGACCCCCGCTGCCTCTGCAAACCCAGCTCACTCAATGGGGCTTCAGCTTTCTGGCAGAACTTACAGAGTAACTCCTGCAAGTGAAACATTCAGGAGTTGCAAGAATCCCCTGTGGATGTTTTTGAGACCAACAATTTTTTAATATAAATCTCTAAAATATATAGCAAAGGTATGAAAAGAAAATAAAGTAGTATCTTTCATATGGATAAACTCATTTAGTTATCACAGATTAATCAAAGCTTTTCTTTAATCTTCTCGCCCCCATCTTACAAATAATTCTTTTTCTCCCATTTTTAAAATCTTTTAAGGTGATAAAATTTTGTTTTCAAGTAGTTTTCAAAGTTTTCCATTAAAAATTGGTATACCCTGTAGGATTCATATTCCTGCAGCACGTCCCCTTTAAATAGAGCGTTCATACTTCAAATTATACTCCGACTATACGGTTGATTAAGAGGCTTTTTCATTTACTTCCTTCACATAAAGAAGCCATCACCAGTGAATGAGAGAAAACACTTTCCCATAATATTAATGCACAATATGTTTTTCTCTCTGACAGCAGAAAACAAGAGTTATACCAAATAAGAGCAGAAAGAACTCGGGACGACAGAGTCGCAGCCTTCAGTGTATCTTTTCAGGCACCAGGATGAAGACCACTTTGTCCACTAATATATTTTAACCTTGGTAACAGCCACATGAGTCAACACAGGAAATCTGAG
The DNA here is from genome assembly GCA_004027205.1 of Ctenodactylus gundi. NCBI lineage: Eukaryota > Metazoa > Chordata > Mammalia > Rodentia > Ctenodactylidae > Ctenodactylus > Ctenodactylus gundi. Next base: position 64,074 of record PVKB01004758.1, read on the forward strand.
ACAGCAAAAGTAATCTAATTCTGTACACTTTACTGAAGACCGAGCATTTAGTACTAACAGGATGTGTTACATTTCATAGGTGAGAGGCCAGATATAGAAAAATACACAAAATTCTCACTTCTGTCGTCCTACCTGCAAAGTAGGTCAGAGGAAAAGAGGTTAAACGGTAAAAACCTAGACCCTAGTAACAGGCAACCCTCAGCACAAATGTGTCCTCTTGGCAGCAGCCAGTGAGCAGATGGCTGTAAACAGTCACGTAACGTCCAAAAGACTCTGGGACCTAAAGACCTGGCTTTGGCTCTGGCAGAGTCTGAGGAGGGGAAAATGAACTGGCATGTCTGACCTCAACCCCCCGTAACCCCGCTGCCACCTGTGGCTAGGCTCCAGGAAATCAAGGTGTGCCCACAGAGGAAAAGGAAGGGAAAAAAATAAAAGAGGACTGCATGCTGGTGACAACCCAGGAAATGAGGGAAGAGTAGGAAAAACATTTAGGGTCCCCCGAGGAGTTCTGCACCCACTTGCCCGACTCAAGACTCAAAGGAAAACAACCCAGCCTTCCCATTATCACCACCCCCTCCTTCAAGAGACTCAAAAATTAAGATCCTTACACCAAATTAGCTTGAAAAACAGAAGGGAAGGGGAGGAGGAAAAGCTCAATACTAAAAATATAAAACCTAGAGAGTAGTCTTGGTCTTCACAGGAGCAAAGCTGAAAAGGCTCACATTTCCAGAGAGCTTTGCAGACCGTGATTTGTAAATGTCTGGTTCTTTTTATATCTGTGTTGCTATTGTTTTAGCAATGGAACATTTTTAGATTTTTCCAAACAAAATCTTATGTGGAAAGGCAACATGAGAAACTTGCTAAAAAATATTGTCATCTCTCTGATTAGAAGAGAGCTCCTCTTCCATATGGGGGACATGCACTGAAAATCTACACAATAGACTGCAACCAGGAGCAAGCAGCCAGCCCACCCAGAAGGGGAGCAGCCTCAGGGGCAATGAGGAGCTTGCAGCAAGGCCTGACCCTGCTACAACAAACGCCATGAAGCCCTCCACCAAGGACGAGGTACGTGCCCGTCCTCGTGCTCATCCTAACCCCTCCTCTCATTCAGCCCATCCTCCCCCTCCCCATGCACACACACACACACACACACACACACACACACACACACACACACCCCTGACACAGAGCCACGCGCACCTAGCTAGCAGCCGTGCACACTCACTGACCAGGGCTGGTAACTCCTCGATATTTGGTAGTGCTATCTCATAGTGGTCTGGGAATATAACAAGTTTGGCTTCATCTTCATATTCATAATCATCGCCATTTAAATCATCATCAGTGTCTAGATCTGAGGAGAAAACAGAAACAAAGAACAAGTGAGGAAAGAAACGTGCCCCTGTAAGGCAGCACCCACCGCGAAAGCCAGCAGTCACAGGAACAAGCCACCAAGGACACGACATCTACAATTTCAATTTCTACCCGACACAACCGTCCATCTGCCCCAACCAGGAAGAAGAAACCTTCCCATCTTTCCTGAGTTATGGACATTTATTTATCCATGGCAGATGGAAGAAAATGACTAAGTTGCATCATAAAACCTTCCAGTTAGAACACACGAAGGTGTCAGATAGGAATTCACAGATTTTTAAAAGAAGAAATCATTATTTGTTGAGTTTTTGGAGGTATCTGGCTCTTGATTTCACAAGAATTGGAAGTGCACAGATTTGAGAGTAGATAAACCGGGTTCAATGCTGACTCCAAAACTTAATGCTACTTTGGGCAAATTACAAATTCTCTAAGCCACGTAGTTTCCTCATTTGTGATACAGAAATAGTAACCCTAATCTCACGCAGTTTTTGTGGGAGACAAATGAGACACTGTGACGAAAGACACAGCATATACTACGCCACTAATAAACGGTAGCTATTATTTACAAATGAGACCTCCAATTCATTTGTTCTGTCTCACCCCTCTCTGTCCCACACACCCCCCCACCCATCTCCCTACAGTCACCACGGTCTGCACAACAAACCTGAGAGGAAGCCCTATCATGTAACTGGTCTTGCTATCCTCAGGGGTGGAGAATTCTCAGTAAGAAAGATGGCTCCTCCAGCCCACTGTCTATAAAGGCAACACCTCTCTGCTTGGCTAATCTCTGGCAAAGATTAGGTGAAGGCTCAAGGAAATTTCTCATCACAATATTTAAACGGACATTTCGGCCTCATACAGGGACGGCAGCAGCACAGATCATGCTTGTATATTTATATGTTTGAAACTATGGTGACAAAAAGCAATTGAGCTATGGTCCACTCGCATGCCCTACCCCACACAAGACAGGTGGCTGACCCACGGGAAGTGCGGGATCCCTACACAGGATCAACAGGCGGCTGATCCTTGCGAATGTACAAGCTCCCGGGGGCTGACCCACGGGAAGTACAGGCTCTCTACTCAGGAACAAAAGTTATTTTATGACACTCTGAAGCAGTCACCTGAGAATGGAAGACTATCTAGATTCTGTTAATACCTTGCACAGTTTTAACAAAAAAACAACAACAACAAAAATCCAGTGTATTTTGGTATACAGCTCTGCTCATGAACCATCAATGGTAAGGCAGGTTTAAATAAAAAGATAAAAATGTAGCAAAAATATAGTCCAAGCATTTTAATAAAAAATTATGGACAATAAGAATCAGAAACACCAAAATAAAGGACAGACTAGGTAGCCTTAAGAGGTTAAATTGACAAAAGGCAACCTTAAGTTTCTATTAATTTAAGAAGTAACTAAAGGCATTTATTTGAAGGAAATAATTCAAATAGAAAACACATTCTATGTTTTATAAAAATGTGAATCCCCCATATCTATAAAATGTTCAAAGAGAATGATAACCCAACAGAATATTATTTGACACTTATTTCAACTCTGCAGAAACACAGAAATATTTATGCTACATTAATGCTAAAAATACGAAATTAATCTTCACTCTAAAGACCAGTTTATTTTATTTTTTGAGACCGGATCTCACTCTGTAGTGCAGGCTGGTCCCTAACTCACTGTGGAGCCCAGGCTGTCCTTGGACTCACGGCAATCCTCCTGTCTCAGCCTCCCAAGTACCTTGATTAGATTAGAGTACTGGCATTAAAGCCATGTGCCACCACACCCAGCTTATGTGGTGCTGGGGAACTTAGCCCTTGACTTAGCCAAGTGCTTTAACTACTGAGCCATTCCTCCGGCCCCAGAAAAAAAAAAAAAAGATATTTTAATGGTGATGTTATACAGTATATTGGCTGATTCCAATGGATCTTCCTTTTTTTGAGAGAGGAAACCTAAACAAATGAAACTGACAAATGGGCAAAATTTTTATTACTAAATTATTATGAATAAAATATTGCCCATATAACAACTTCAAGTAACCAAAGTACACTTTTGTTTCTGTGTACAGATTCAGTTCTTATAAAATACTACTTTCTTTTTTCCAAAGAAAACATAATCCACAAAATTTAGCCTGGCTTAAACAAACAAGCAAAGACAAAAAAAAATATCCTGCTCCAACGTTTACTAGTTACATAACTGATCAAGTTCTTTCCAAGTTCATTTTCCTCATGAGGAAGCTGTGGATAGCATTATTTACTGCACCAGATTGTTAAGAGGATTAAGCGAGACTAAGTTTCACAGCACCTCATGCAGAATCAGGTGGGCATGGGGGGCTCCCACGTGATGCCAGCATCGCTACCATCTTCTCTGCTTTCTCAATGTCCCTAGCACTAACACAATCAGGAGTCTCCCTTTTCTTTGGCTGCCCCAGCTTGAAGCAGTCCTAAAATAAGTTTCAGAAATAATCCTGTGGGAAATCTTCCATGTGACCTGAATATGAAGAAGATATGGCTTCACCTGCTTCTGGCCTATACGCCCCGACAGGGAGAAACGGCCCTTTTCACTTCCCATATCCCGTGTTCCCAATGCCTAGCACACACCCCACATGTACAGACAAGACGCTGTCATGGTTTGGATCTGGAATGTCCCCAAGAAGCCTCATATATCTGGAAAGCAATTCAATCATGGGAGTTAATCCACCGGTTTCCTATGCTGCTAAGAGGTGGGGCCTGGCCAGAAGGAGCAGACTACCAGGGCATGACCTGGAAGAACACAACTCCCCTGCTGGCCCTACTGCCTTTCTCTCTCTGCTTCCTGTGTGGCTATGACACGAGCAGCTTCTCTCCAGGTAGGCCCCTCCACCATGTCCTTCCACTATTACCAGCCACCCATGAGTGGACTGAGACTTTCTGAAATTATGAGCTAGAATAAGCATTTCCTCCCATTGTGGTTGGTTCTGGAGTATCCTCCAAAGGCCTCATGTATTTGGATGTTGTGGATTACCAACAGGTATGATGTCCTATTGGGAGGTGGGGCCTGGCTGAAAGGGGTGGATGCCTGGGGCTTGACCTAGGGGGGTGTATACTGGTTCTGCCCTTCCTCCTTCATTTGGCTTTTTGTCTGCCATGCCATAGGAGGTCTTCCTCTGGCTATGCCTGCCCCACCACATGTTTCCACCATTGCCAACTACTGGTGAATGGATTACAAACTTCTAAGACTGTGAGCTAAAATAAATCTTTTCTCCCTTAAGTTGTGGATGTCAAGCATTCTGTCCCAGCAATGAAAAAGTAATAATCTCACCGCCGCCACAAGTTGTTGGTATTGGGCACTATGTCTCAACAATGATAAAGTGGACTCCAAGACAGACTCCAGGAAGTCGACAGCACAGATATGGTCAAGACCCCAGCACAACAAGACTAACAGAGCGTTCTGTATTTTTCATTGGCAACTAATATGTGTTTTAAAAGAAGGAAGGCTGCTATTGTGCCAAAAAAGAAGGACTTTGTTGTAGCTCCTTACACTTACCTTACAGTTTCCTTTTATTTTTAACTCAACAGGATGCAATAGGGTCCTGATTTTTCCCAAAGATCGCAATACAAGTTAGGGAAAATTCCAGTAGCACTAACCTACACTCAGCTTTCAAAAGAGAAATCAAGTGATTTTCCTGATCACACATAATTCACAGCCTCACTCTAAAATTCCCATGTGTCTTTAAACTCGGTCTCAGGAACCCAAAAGTCTCTACCCGAAGGACAAAAGAACAAACATAGTATACAACAATCAGTACTGGGACCACCCCCTCCCTCCAGCAGTGCTTCCTGCCATGGCTACTTACTGGCCATACCCAAATGAGCTCCTTCTCTGAAGTTAAACAAAGAAATTCGTTCCCAACTATCATTTAAGGACCCTCCCAGGAGTGCTCCCAAAGAAGCTTCGGCTGCACGGGAAGAAATGGAGTGGGACCTAAGCCAACCCTGGGCTCTGGCTCCCAGCTGAGGGTCCTGTCAGATTCACCAACCTGATTTTCAATGTGTTAGAGGTTAGAGGTAAACAAACTATCTGCCAGGGCTACAAAACGTGACCATTCACTTTCAAACAAGGAACAACAACAACAACAAAGCCCTTGAGAAGAGAACTTGTTGTCTGGCCCATTTCAGAAGAAAATGGAGAGTGGAGTTTACCTGAATCTTCTGGTCACTAGAGGCTCAGGTAAGTTTTCTGAACAGACCTATCAAGGAAGCTGACAGACAGGCAGATCAGAACAGGGCATGGGTCCTCTGAGGGCTAAAACAGGGGGTCAAACTGTAGCAAAAGAAAACCTGCCTGAGGCTGAGATGGCAACCAGCTGTAGAGTCCTGTTTCTTGTCCATCCACTTCCTGGTTTTTCTCTCTCAAAAGTATCTCGTGGGCTTCTCACAAGGCAGGCCCCAGGGGAACAAAGAAGGGAGGAGAAATTAAGTCCCAAGCCCCCGGCCCTTATCACTGCTGGGCCAAGAGGCATTTCAGTTGTCAGTGTGACCACCAAACCAGCTCAAAAGAGGAGAATTTGAAACCATAAAGAGTACAAAGGCGCTGGAGGGCGGGGGTGGGTTCTCTGCTCAGAGGCCCTCCTCCTTGCCCTTGCTGTGAGGGGCTTTTGTTCTGGTAGCTCTTAAAATTACAATAAATCCTACTTTGTTTCTGCAATAAATTTTGCTTTCCTGTGGTTTTCTTCATTGTCTCTTGTACTTTTTTTTTTTTTTCAAATAAAAGGAGGGACCCAGGAAAGGAGACGGCTACCACCACAGACCCACTGATAGAACTGTTCACAAATTTTTTCAACCTGTTTCACATCAAATATGAATGCCTGGTCTAAACCAAAAAAAGGAGAATTTAAGCTGAGTTACACACAGCAGTAGCTTTTCATTGTTAAGTCACGGAGGACTTATTTACTCTCCATTTGTTAACTCATTTACTCCATCTGTGAAAACTGAGATACTCAAAAATGTGAATATTTAATATTGTGATTCTGGCCTAACCTCATAATTTTTTACAATAATGTCAAGGATTTATACAGATGTAGAAATTACTGCTAATGCATTTAGTTAAAAATATACCATAATGTTGGTGTGTCATTAAAAATCCTTAAATATTCACCTATCTCAAAATAAAAATCAAGGCAATTAAGGATATCCTGGACTCCCTTAACTTCCCATTATCTCATTCTTTCTCATAAAACACAAAATTTTTCTATCAGCCTATTTCTCAAGTTTGCAAACTCTTCCTGTGTTTTAAGTTACATCTCTGAAGCAGCCCAGTAATGTCTCGGTCCCTCTTGGGAACATGCTTGAAGAATCATGCAAGTTTTCTCACCCCACAGAATCTCTAAGGACCCAGGTCATTTTCTCAGCAGCAAAATCCAAAAGAAATGCCTCATCATTCTATTTATTACCTAATAAATTATACTTTTTAACAACATAGTGCCCACTTGAAAAATCAATGCATATATATGTTAGAAGATAATATTATATTTTATTCTTAACCACAGTTTAAGGGATGTGTGCATCCGATGAGCACTGCACAAATTCGCTTTGAATCATATTAAACCCTGTCATGTTTATTTCCTCCTTCACATTGAGTTCTACATGGTTCTTGCCTTTTACCATGGAAACCAAAAAAAAAAAAAAAAAAGGCAGCTCTGATGAGAAATCGCCATTAGATAGAACACAGGATAACATAATGTAAAAGTGCATCAAGCTTACTTCGGGCAATTTTGACCACCACTCTTCCCTCAAATATTTCAAATATCCCTCAGTACACAGTGAGTTCACTACAGCACCCAGCTGGGCCTGAGATCACAGTTTGGGAATCACACTGCTTGCTAATGGTTCTCCACTGCTCTGATAAAATCAAGAGTGAAGGCTGCAGTGGAATAACTCAGTGGTACTGAGTCACTGAAACAAGAATCATTTAGAAAATCATCAAGAGATTTCAAGAAAAAAAGGTTCTATGCAAGATCAAGCCCTCGTCATTTATAGCTGTTTTATGAAGAAATAAAAGAAGCATCATAATAATAACCACATGTCAATACTAGAGAAACGGTACTCTCTAACTTGAGAGAAACTACAAGAGGGTTCTGACTTCACCCCTTCCCATGAAGAAAGAACCCCAGTTTCCAATCAGAAAAAGAAACATCTGTAGTAGAAGTTATTAGCTGCCACCTAGGATCTATTGCCCCTTTACTTTTTAGTAAGCCCCCAACTTCTCTCAATGATATCAGTTATAGACTACTTTTCAGTCTTCCTACAGGACCATGTGACCAACTTCGTATCAGACACAGGTAATCTACACAGGGATCTAATGTGTTGTTGACAAAATGAAGGTAGCTCAACTGGGAAATGTGTGTTCTGGCAGTTTAGGGGGTGTGGGGGGCGGGGTATCCTCTTTCCTCTCTGCTGCTTTCGAGGTGGGAATGTGATGGTTGGAGTTCCATCAACCACTGGAGTCAAGTAAGTGGCCACCAGTTTGGAAATCAGAGGTCAAAATGGAGAGTAAAGCAGAAACAAGGAAAAAGTCTAAATTTTCAATGCCTGGATTTGCTCTTTCCCAACATCCTCTATGTGAGCTAAATCTCTTTTAAAGTTATCTATATCTTAAGGTTTCTGTTATAAGCCAGAAGCAATCCTAACACGACCCATCACCGAAGTTAACTCACAAACCATGGTTACTGAACAGAGTTGGTTGGTGCGGCACGAGAACCGTGTGTGCTCCTGGGACACAACAGTAACCAGTGGGGCAGGCTGTAAATCAGGCCATGAGACCAAGGTCTTACCGGAATGAAGAAGCTAATGTAAAAGCTCTTGGTTACAAAGCAAAAGGCAGAAGAAATGAGGCCTGAGGCAAACCCCACAATGCTAATGGGATTCCAGTTTAAATTTTTAAAGAACAGACACTTTGCTAAGCCAGGAGTTTTAATCGCATCCTGTGGTTTATTAAGACAAGGGATATTGAGTGAACTCAGAAGATGATTTGTTAAAAAAATAAATAAATAAATACAACCTCAATGCGTATCTCTAAATTAATTTTCAAACAGTGACTTGAAAGTATTCTTTACCATCAAAGTAATCATGAAAAGGGCTAAAAATGTAATGTTGCCCAGTGGTAGAGTACTTACTTAGTATGTGCAAAGCCCTGGGGTAGATTCCTAGCACCTCAGAATAATAATAATTATCATTAGAGATTTAAGCTCTTTTCAGTGAAAGACACAAAGACTAATGGGTCACAAATCAGCTAATTTCTTCATTCAACAAAAGAAAATGATGAATAATAACAATAGTATGTGAAAATATTTAATTATTTCTATCTTAAATAAGGCCATAGTGATGTCAGTTAATTCAAAAAAAGTCAAAACATCTATATATTAGTGAAAGGGACTCAGATGGCTAACACCCAGACTTCGTAACATACTCTATCCTTGCAGCTTTGGGACCATCCTGGGATGGCTTGGGTCTTGCTGGTTGGGTGGGATCACACCACAAACACATGTGGCAAAGCAGGAAAGACTGGCGAAGCTAAAAGAAACAGCTGCACATACATCACATTAAAAAAAAAATCAGGAGCCGAAAGGCAGGAGGGAAGCCGGAAAAATCATCCCAGGGTGAGCAACTGAGAAGCTGACCAGGAACCCAGTGCTGTGACTGTTCTGATGGTTTTACTTTTCAAATAATTCATGAGTCTTTTCACTGCAAAAATAACACGTTACAGAAAAAGCTTAAATACAGGTAGGAAAAAAAAGAAAATCAGAATATGTCAATCTTATCACGAGAGGAGAGCTACTCTTAACAATTCCGCAGGAATGTTCACCTTGTGGCCCTCTATTTTTTTGGTCCCTGGTTTTTTCTTCTTTTTGATGTTACAATAAAAACTTTTAAAAAGGAAGTTTCAGTACTTATATATTGCATCAGTATATTATATATTTTATATTGGCCTAAGACAGTTCCTATTCACTCCAAAAAACATCAAAAAACAGTAGGCTGATTTAGACACACTTGGATTAGAGTATCTTCTTCCAGACTCTTCTAAGTCTCACAGTTATATCTGTATACATGGGCACAAGAATATACCTGTGTGTACACACACAGATAATCATACATACATGTATGCAAACATATACAGATACATACATTGTACACATACACAGTTCCACATACAAAAATACATGCATACAAGTACATATGTAATGTGTGTTATTTTTTACCAAAATGAAACCACACTATGCAAACAATTTTGAAACTGTAATAACAGGCTATACAACTGCTTGGTCAAACATTATCAAACCATTTTTATCCTAAGAAAACCATATCAGACATTTAATATGAAATATGAGCATTAGGATAGGATATAAAAATGAACAGTCATTTGCACAAGCAACACTGGCTCTTCTGAAGGAAGGAAATCAGAACAACACTGTGAGGCACACCAGTCATGACTGTTATGGACAAAATCCATCAGCGGATGCTAAAATCAATAGGCAAAACTCTGAGAAGAAGGTATTAACAAAGTGTAAAAGTACCTCCCCCAAGATGTTCATTAACTGCATTGCAATTCTCCAGTGAGAAACCCAGCAGACACTACCTGAAGACGGAGTAAGTTCAATGTCACCTATACGAAGCTGTATCACCATCATGAGCCTCCCAATGTCACGCACTGACAGAGACATATCACCCCTGCAGTACCCTTGCCAAAAATATGTAACTTCATACTTTCCATAGGAAAATAACAAACAAACCCAAAATGAGAAACATTCTGCAGAGTAACTGATCGTTCTGTGTTCTTCACAAGTATTGTAAGTGCTAAAGACATAGACCAGGGGCTATCACAGACGGAAAGGGAGAAGCAAATGTAACAACTAGGCGCAGCGTGAGATCCTCCACTGGATCCTGTAACCAAAAGGGGCACAGCAAAGAAACTGGCAATATCTTAATAAAGCCTACAGTTTGACTAATTGAAAAAAATAAAAATAAAACTTGCCAGGCCCAGAGGCACAGACCTAAAATCCCAGCACTCTGGAAAGCTAAGGCAGGAGGATTCCAATTTGAAAGCCAATCTGGACAATTTAGTGACTTAGCAAGACCCTGTCTCAAAAACTAAAAAAAAAAAAAAAAAAGGAAGGAAGAAATAAAGAAATGGGTGCTCAGTGTGAAGGCCCTGGGCTTGATCTTCAGTACTACCTGAAGGAGGGAGAGGAGAGGAAGACTGGTTTTTATTTAAGGTCAGTTAAGAGAGAGAGAGAGAGAGAGAGAGAGAGAGAGAGAGAGAGAGAGAGACTAAAAGCAGAAGTTCAATTATTCTCTAGTGACTATAATTACTTCAAAGCACTAGACCAAACTTAAAGTGCTAAAAGCATCCTTCACCGCTAGGTAATGCAAAGTGGAGCTGCAGCTTTTCAATTAAAATTGAAGCTCTCATCCTGAAACTGTAGAGCAATAAAGAACCTATTATTACTTCAAACCAGACATGCACGTGCACACGTCCGCACACAGAACATATGAGGACACCACTGATAACAGTTTACATTACCTAAAAATATCTTGGAATTCCTCCTTTTTGGTAAAGCGCCACCAGATGCTCCTCTTACCTTCTGAAAAGAAAATGAAAGATCATTAAAATGCAGACTACAAAATTCACAGCTTGAGAAGGAAATAAACCAGTTCTTATCTTTAAAAAAAAAAAAGTGCAGTGGTTCATGTCCATAATCCCAGTACTCGAGAGGTTAGGGCAGGAGGATTGCTGTATTTTCGAGGCCAGCCTGGACTACATAGTGAATTAAGGACCAGCCTGGACTACAGAGAAGATCTTACCTCAGAAAATAAAATAAAATTTTAAAAAATAAAATTATCAGTTTGTATTTTTTTAAAAGAAACCAAAAGAAAATATTCAACCTGAACTAGAAATTCCGGGACAAACAGAAACAGATCCCAGTCCATGCAGGGAGGTGGGGAACAATGCTACTGTTCCACTTCTACTTATTTTCATCACATGATACAAAAGCCCATTGGGAAAGGGAGTAGAAATCAGGGATGGAGGTGAAGTGGATGTTTCACCTCCAATCAGCACGTGTTCCCAGGAGGGCTCGAGTCCAGCATGATAAGCAGAGATTCAGGAAAGATGACAGTGGCTCCTGAATGTGGGATCACCTCCCTAGAGCCTGGTTCTGGATGTGATCAACAACTATTGTCGGAAGATTTCAAAGACACCTAAATATAGTGACCGATACCCTGGTCATGTTAAACTTCAATCCAACCTCCCTCCACAGGTACAGAGCACCGTAAGAGGCCGCATTGTCCATCCTAAGCTTCAGGTGTTTGCTGCCTAGGGTAGAAGCCCCAGCGGCAACAAACGCCAAGCAAGTGGCTGACAAAAGAAGTCACTCATCTGACGTGCACACAATAATTTTACTTATATAGGATTATAAGAGTTTAATTTCATGTGGCCAAAACTATTTCCACGCTGTTTTTTTTTTCAAATATTAAAAAAAGAAAGCACTTCCGCGAAAGCACAGCATGTGGGCCCCAGCCCAGCCCCTTTCCCAGCAGCCAGGAGCCACCCCCCATCCCCCCCCCCCCCCCCCCCCCCCCCCTGCACCCACCCCCGCTGCTCATGGCTACATCTTAGTCTCCTCTCCCACATTTTATTGTCTGATATCCAAGGGAAACTCTGTGCTTCCCAGGTTGGGTTTTACAGCTTCCACAGAGTTGGATGGTCTAATACAAGGTTCACAGCTTAATAATCTCATCACTATGGCGTGCTTTACCTCAAAAATCTGAGGCCAAATATTGAGGCCAAACACGTCCCCCGTTAGGAACCTCTCGCCCGTGGTCTGAGTCTCTGCTCCCTCCCTAACGCTCAGTTCTCTCAGAAAGAAGTAAAATAAAATTCACGCCAAAAGTTTACTTAAAATAACCTGAAACCTCACTACGGCGTCTGTGGTGCCTCCTCATCATTCCCTGGTCCCTCCACGTCCGTCTGATGACGAATGGAAAACAAAGGAGAACGGCCCCGTGACGACGTGCTCGAGCACGCAGCTATCCCTGATCATGCAATCTGCAGCTCAGACGGAGATGAGACTGACTTCCTTTCAGAAAAAAAAAAGGAAAGCAGGCCTTCTTTCTGAAGACCATTACCTCTGTTCCTGTATCAGTCAACACTCCAAAATCAGAGTTGCAGAACCTAATACTGCTCAGGCCGCAAATATGACTCTGCTCCTGCGTCAGGTTGGCCCAGGGCCGGTGCTTAGGATGCAAACTGAATGAACACACATTCCCTCTGTTGAGATCTCCACCACAGCCGGAGAACAAAAAGGGTCGTGTGAGTATTAGTAGAGGTTCAAAAAAGACGCAATCATGTTAAAAAGGGAACTGATTTTTTTCATTTAGGGCTAATCTCTAGGAAAAGCAGTAGTCCTCACATAGAGATAGCAGTTACTCATAAAGGTCGGTCTGTCTGGATGGATGGATGGATGGATGGATGGATGTTCTGACCACAGAGGGCACGATACATAAAAAGGGCATAATGACAGACAGCACCTCAGGCCAAGAAACTTGCATATACCGAGGCACAAAACTGCAGCATGTTACAGAAACAAGCAGTTTGCTATATACAAAGCAAAATGTTGGGCAGAGCAAGGGTTAGAAAGGCTGTGGATACCAGATCGTGTGCTCTTTGTAATCTCATTCTACAGCCTTGGTCAACACACCTGGGACTGAGGCTTCAGGATACCAGAGATGCACAGTTTCCTGAATTTAGAAAGATGACTCAGTGGGCAGAGCACAGACCAGGTAGGATTAAAGGCAGCGAGTCTTAAGGAAGAAGGATTCATCAGGGTGTCAAGAACTCAAACAATAGCAGCAGGGATGAAAAGGGCTTCAGAGCTGCCCGGGAAGCCCAGAGAACAAGATGTGCTCACCAAGGAGACCCCATAGAAAAAAGAACTCAAAGGAGGCATAGGTCTCTGGAATTAGGAGGACAGACTATTTTGAGAAAGAGGGGAGCACGGTTTGGACACACCGAAATTGCAAGGTACCTATGAGATGCTGGAGGAGAAAACTCCAGGTCAGAACTGGACAGCCATACCCTCAGCTCTGCAGAGATATTAGCTTGGCAATCATCAGCTTAGAGAGAATAGTTAAACAAACAAAAAATAAACAGGTCCCTCAAAATAAAGACCCAATTAAAAAATGAGCAATGGAAATGAATAGGCAGTTCTCAGATAAAGAAGTTCAAACGACCGGCAAATATATGAAAAAATGTTCAACTTCCTTAGCCATCACTAAGATATCACCTCACCCCAGTAAGAATGGAGCATATAAAGAGGTCAAATAGCAATCAGTGCTGGAGAGGTTGCAGGGAAAAAGGAACCTTTCTACATTGTTGGTAGGACTGTAAATTGGTACAGCCACTACAGACAGCAGTATGAAGATTCCTCAAAAGGATGAAAATAAATGATCTACTTGATCCAGCGACACATCTCCTTGTTTTTGTCCCCAAAAAAGTTAAAAGCAATGTACAACAGAGATACATGTATGCCCATATTTATAGCAGCACAACCAATAATAACTAAACTGTGGAAGACACCAAAATATCCCTCAACAGACCAATGGAGAAAAACTGTGGTATATGTACACAATGGAGTACTACTCATCTATAAAGACAAATAAATATGAGGCTTTTGCAGGCAGATGTACACAACTTGGGATCAATATGCTTAGTAAAGTCAGTCAAACTCAGATGGTTAAATATTGCCTGGTTTTTCTTAATATGAGAAACCCGGAATTCAAGCATTTCACAGAAACAAATGGGTATAACAGTGGGAGTGAGAGGGGATGAGGGAGCAAGTAGGAGAGCCAAAAAAAAGAGAGCGAGAGAATGTGGATGATAATAGAGAGCACCTTTGAGAGAAACAAGACGGGCTGGTCCAATGGCATCCTAGGCAATGCCAATAACAAAGGGTAAGTGGAGGAAAGCCATGCTAGCTTCTAAAGCTGAGAAGGGCAGTCTGAAGAAAGAGGAAAGCTAGGAAAGGGAGGTGACAACGGAAGCAGGGCAGGAAGAGACTGACTGGGAAAGAAACTCAAGTGTTTAAATACTCAAAAACTCAAATAACATTAGAACTATAATACATCCACTAAGTGTAACAAGTAAGAGCTCACTGACAAGCTCAGCAATTTTGTGGATAACCAACATCAATCAGACATCAATGCTAAGTTCAAGAGGAAGAGGTAGCAGCGGCTAGAAGGAAAAAAATGTTTTTAAAGAAAATTTCAATTGAGGGATACTGAGACTGCAGAAGAGAGCTGTGTGGAGTATCCTAAGGCAGAAGACAGTGAGGAGGAGTTGGGGCTATAATAAGAGTGGGATTACTGAAGAAGCAACATTCCTGATGTAGGCAGAACCAAGACCGTGTGCACAAAGAGATCATAGTTTTCTGCTGAGACAGGAAGAAAACAAAAGTGGAAACAGATGCAGACAAATGTCTAGGATGCAAGAAGGAAGTTATATGAGTTCCTATTCAAGAGTCTCAATTTCTCTGTAAACTACAAGTCAAAATAGTCTTTTGAGGATGATAAATACTGGTAAAGGTTTAAGAAAAGTATGCAAAGCTCAGAGTGTTCACTCAGAGGAGTGGGAGAGGTCACTGACAGATTACTCAACAGAAGAGGAAGCCCAGAAATGTGATCTGTTCTCTGCTGTTGTCTGGATGTTGTTTACCACCCTCACCCCAAAGGTTCACGTGTTGCAGGCTTGGTCCTCCGAGTGCTATTAGATGGTGGTAGCACAGTTAAAGATGAGGCCCAATGGGAGGTTCCTAGGTCAATGAGCTCAGGGCTTTATGAAGCACTACAGGAATCGAGTCTCTAGCTTTCTGCATAACAATGTGTTTTCTTTCTCCCTGGTATACACTACCATCAGCCACTTGCCATGGGACCCTCACCTGAGCTTGTGAAGTGCTTTTCAGAATTTCTGTCTCTAAAACTTGAGCTAAATAAACCTCTTTTCATTATAAAGTGATCCTTCCTCAGACATTTCTTTATAGTAATGCAAAACAGACTAGTACATTCCCAAGTCCCACGGTGGTATGAGGTTTTCAGGAACCTGTGCATGGAAACAGAGGGAGACTTTAATGGATAAACTGGTTGGAGTTCTGGAGGACAGTTAAAGAGAGAAGACCAGAGGACAGGAGCTGGTTATAAGAGTTGTTATGACAGAATGTTTAGAATTTTGGGACATGAGAAGCAAGGTAAACAGACTAGAAGCCGAAGTATGGCCAATCATTAGTGAGACTGTGGGAAAACAGGAATTCATAATTGCTGCATTAGGAGTACATATTGGTTCAATTACTCTAAAGAGGTGCTGATATTCACCTAACAAAAATGAAGAGAAACACACCTATGAAATAACAATACCAATTTGAACTATGTTTCTGATGAAATTTTGCATTCATTCGTTCAGTAGAAATGCATAAAAACATTAACTTTTGCAGTCTGTAGCAGGAAAAAAATAGAAATGATCTAAATGTTCGTCAGTAGGAGAGTAGACTAAATTACAAGATACTCATAGGACAGAATAATAACTATTAAAACAAATTAAGATGTATCTCAACATGGACAGATTTCAGAAACAGCATCAATCAGTAAAACTCTACACTGAATTATAGGTAATGTGTGACAGAACACATCAACATCTACATCTTTAAAATACAGAGCTAACCTATGTATTATTCATAAAGGCACGTATGTAAATAAAATACAATGACATGCAGAGTGAGAAAAAGTCATAGCAGTAGCTCTCTCTCCTGCTCTCTCTCTCTCCCTCTCTTTCTCTCTCTCTCTCTCTCTCTCTCTCTCTCTCTCTCTCACACACACACACACACACACACACACACACACACACACGCACACGGGACCCTCGCTAGGCCTGGGATGATAATAGGTAGAAGGCAGCTCATACCCCAATTATCTCGTTTCTTGAGACCGGCAAGGGTAAAGCCCCTTCCTCTTATCCCAGGCCCAGGATGGCCCGTAGCTCAGGTTTTATCATATCCAAATAACTAATTTTCCCCTGCTTCCAGGCCCTTACCAGAAATCACGTGGTCAGTTTTCAAAAGGCCTGTCATGCAAATTAAGCTACTTTCAGACCCCAAAATCCCTCCAATCAGTATATGACCCTTGCCCTGTTACCCTGACTGACCCACCTCCCTTAAAATGCTTATAAGCCTGGTCTTCACCTCTAATAAATGAGCTGTTAACACTGATTCAGCCTCCTGGATGTGATTCCGTCGTACTCACGTCGCTGGAGACCCTGTTCCCCCAGACTTAGCTGGTTCCTGATCCCCAGGAGCCAATGGAGGTCAGGGACCCCAGAGACCCGGACACACAAACACAGACACACACACACACACACAGACACAGACACACACACACACACCCTCTACCTAAGCAGGTATTTCCAACCTGTGGTCAACTGGGTTTTTTTGCCCTTGTTTTTCTGAGTGAAGAGGACCTGCCTGGGCAACATACAAAATGAACTACATAATATGTTTAAGGTAAACAGGTACTAGAATGTCTTTTATGTATCTCTTTATTATGAGATTTTTTAAAAATCGACAAAAAAAAAACCAGATAGGCCACAGATTGGACGTGTCTGATCTAAAGCAAAAATATCTGAACGTTTTTTGAGTCCCGAGTATCTCTAGCATTATTTTCTGTACTTTTTCTGAATTTTTTAGCTTAAAATATCTTTTTTCCCATCAATCAACCTAAATCTTCTTGACTCTAGTCAAGAAAAAGAAAATTAACGGAGGTGAAATAAAAGTTGGGGTAGACCTATGAATTTCTACCAATATCACTGATTTTACTTACCTGCCATGTCATCAATCATGCTAAGACAACGTTACAGGGAAGGAATCAAGGCTAGTGTTCTGACATGTATATCTCACCTCTCGTACATGTCTTTTCAGGTGCATGTATACACTCTGTCCAGTTTTTCGAAAATGTCTTTCAACATGTTCTCTTCCAAAGGCCAAAAATGTGTTCATGCACACATAGAGTCCACCTTCCGAATTCTAGAAGAAAGACAGGATACAACATTAGGCAAGGGCACCTGGGCACACAGTCTACACAGAGACACAGGGAAAGGGAAGGAAGGTAAATGATGAAGGCAAGCCTGGCAAAAGGCCACCATGACTCCTGTAATTCATCTGCAAGGACCCTCCAACAGTGACAGCTCCCAGCCACACCTCAGTTCCCAGTGTCTACTGGACAGTAAGCACTGTCTACAAAATAGAGGCTATCCTCACAACCAGGTGACAGCCTCAGAGGCCTTAGGGAATAATCACACTAACCTGACTCCTCAGGTCGGTAAGGGATGCTAAGGATGGAAGAAAGAGGGCCAAGCATCTCTGCCATCACTGCCATAGCTTATCACTGTTCTTCCTCATTCATTCATGCAAATCCCCAGCAACATAAAACTCTCAACTCTTTCAGCTGGACAGGGTTCTTCAAAGACACTGTTCCCTTCATTTGGTGACACATGAGTAAACTAGGGCAACTTAATAAATAACTTCCAAAGTAAATAATAAAAAGTGGAGCCCAATAATAATCACAGCTACATCCTAACAATCATAGTTACATGCCTAATATGTGCCAGGTGCTTTCCATAATGTATTATTTTTAACAACAGCTTCTGTAAGCTGTTCACTAGTATTTCTATTATAAAGTTAAAAAAAAAATAAGTCATTTGCCCAAGTTCACACAGCTTGGAACAATCAGAGTTAGATTTGATTGGTATCTCTTTTTATGTCTCTGCCACATTTTAAAGCATGTAACAGTATTTCACTAAAGAGATAAAACTAAAATCAACAGTGGAGGACTGTTCACATTTTATATCTGCTGTTCTCCTGTTCTCTTAATGTTATCTCTTCTCTTCTCTCACTTTGCTTAACATGCTTCTCCATACACTTAAATTATAAAAGTAGCCACCTTTCCTCCAAGGAAGTGGTTTTTAAGAAGCTCCTGTTAAAGTCTAGCGACTCTAAATAATGAAAAACAGACTTGTGAAACAGCTGTCAAAACTGCCAATGGACATCCATCAAGATTCCTCATATTGCATTCTAGTAGAGCACAAGCTACAGTTTCAAAACAAGACAGGGGCATTCACTACAAATATGTAAAAGTCTGTAAAGTTCCAATGACTCAACACTGTTCATTTTAAAAGACTGTCTAATAATGAAATTCTCCAACACTGTATCTGTGGTTTACAGGCCAAGGTACACAGGAGTCCCACCACAAGAACTTTGTAACAGCATTTGCTCAAATAGGCACCTTTCACTATAGCAAGGATAGGAAGGGAGAGAAGAGAAAGTCACAAAGAAGGCCTCTATCTGCTGGTGACATACAGTTCAACTGAAACATTCTATGAAATCTACAAAAGAATGAAAATAACAAGACTGATAATTTAGCAAGGTCAGAGGACACATTAGACATAAGTAAGTTGCAACTGCATATGTTAGCAACAAATATTTGCAAATGAAATTTTCAAGGCTAGACTGTAAAGTAGCATCCAAAAAAATTATAAAATATAGTTTACACTTCTTGTTAACTTTTTTCTTTCAAATGAAATCATTAGACTAAAACCAAATATGTTCATTAACTAAAGACAACACATAAAAGATTTTTTTTAAACCAAACTTTTTTTCAGCATAGTCATAACCATTAACAAAAATATGTATATTGTCTGGACTTGGTGGCACAAGTTTAGCTACTCAATACGTTGATTGCAAGTTCAGTCTCAAAAAAAAAAAAAAATACTGCCTGTACTATGGCACAGCACTTATATGGCATTCATGAGGCCGCAAGTTACATCCTGACCGCCACAAAATAAAGTAACACAGGTGATGGAGGCCAGCCTGGGAGATATGGTGAATTCAGGACTAGACTGGAGTACAGAGGGACCATGTCTTAAAAAAAAAAAATGCCAGATGATAGATAGATAGATAGACAGACAGACAGATGATACTGTGTCATTATAATTAAAGTCAGTTTATTCATAAGCCCATTATTTGACCATAACATATTATAACCAAAAATATAAACAGCCCATTTTCTTCCAATAAAACATAATTTTCTTAAAGAATTCAAACCATAAGTATGGGAATAGGTCATAGAAGTTCTGAACAGTTCCCAGCTGGCCCCGTGGCCTAAGGCAGGCCATCACGCAGTGCCTAGGCTCCAGTTTTCTCCTCTATAAATATGGCTATAGCAGTAACTCCCTCCTCTCAGAGTTGCCCGAAGTTGAAATGGCATGAAACACATTAAAATGCTTTCTGTGCCTTAGAGCATTACATAAACATTAATCATTAACTATTATGGGTCATTATCATTATCTTATTATCTCGATTATTTTAAAATTGGGGAAAATCAGCAGAAGGAAGAATAAGCGATTCTGATGGCAACACAGGCCGGGGATAACAAATGTTAACATGTCAGGAAACAAAATTTAGGCAACTACTAGCAGAATCAAGAAACTGGCAAGCAAAAGAAGAGAATCTCTCAAGTGTAGCAGTTTCCAGAGAAAAAGACACTACCACTCTATGCCACAAGAGTTCATAAAATAATATGAGGGATAGTCATAGAGTCTTCGATACTTTTATTGTCAAGGTTTTTTTCATTATTGGGGGATTTGATAAGAATTTATCATTTGAAACATTCTCAACTCTTGAAATTGCATATTATTACACAGACCTAATCAAGGAGAAAAATTCCTTAACTCTCAGAGAGGAACAAGCCACGAAGGGAAGGTTCTATTGTAACCGTCCACAGGCTGGTTTTGGATATAGGCAGGCCCCTCCTCACTGCCACACAAGGAAGACACTGCTCGGTGGGTCATACGGCAGGTCAGGATGCACTGAGATAGAACCCCTACAAAGAGGCCCCACATGGAACAAACACACACCCCAAACTACTGGCCTTCACTTCCTTGCCTTATTAGTTTCTGAACTTCCTTTCATACTCAACACCAGCATTCCATGGCATGTGCACTGAACAGCTTCTCCCAATAATTATGGGAGAAATATAGCTGACAAATGTCTCCCAAGCACCTTGTGGATAAAGTGCAGATAATGGTGTATACGCCAGCCAGCCTCAGGGAGAATTCTAAATGCTCAAGATCAACTTCTCATTAACGGGGCACCCTCCCACTATAACCACCACCCCGGGAAATGTGGTGAGGAACTTACCTCCACGTGACAAAAAAGGCCGCTGAGAAACCACATTACAGAAGTATACCATTGGCAATGAAAGGCAAACACAAGAATAATATAAATAGTTGGTTCAAGTGATGGAAACAGAGATGGTCTGTTAAGTTAAAACAGGTCACAAATGAAATTAATGAGCATTGAGGTCATTTTTTAAAGTGAATGGGAGCATAAGGATGAGGATTCCTGAAGTACACTCATTCTGTAACAACTGATTACTATATTTATTTCAAACCATCAGAAACAACAACAACAAAAACAAGAAAAGAAAAAGAATCACTAGTAAAAGTTCCTGAGGGGGGGGGGGGGGGGGGGGGGGGGGGGGGGGCTGGCTTCTGATTCAAGATGACGGCCAAGTAACAGAGCTGCACAATGTCTCCTCATGGACCCACTTAAAAAGTTGAGAATTTAGTCATAAAATGCATGATCAATGTAGCTAGGACAGGAAGGACTACCCCAACAACTGAAAGAAGGCCAAGAGAAGATCAGAAATCCTGAAGGAACATCAGAAGCGGAGGGAAAAAAAAAACAGCAGCCTAGGAAGCCACCCCAGGCCAGCTGCAAAAAGCTAGGAGCCACAGGCATCAGCAGATGGAGAGCCCATGTACAGCCCAGAACATCTGACCAAGCTAGGAGAGGAAGGAGTGCCCCAACAACTGACAGGAGAACATAGGAAGGTCAGAAATCCTGAAATCATATCAGAAGTGGAGAAAACTAGCAGCCTACTTGGCTCAGCCCTGAGCTGCTGGCACCCACAGATCACAGACAGAGGAAAGCTTGGAGGCCAGAACCTCAGACTGAGGTAAGTGCAAATTCAGAAGAAGTGGAAATTGTCAGTAGCTAGTAGCCTCAGCCTCCAGAACACGAACCTGTGGGTAGTGCATTCTATGAACATAATGTGAGCTCCCCCTAGAGATGGGCTTCCACAGCCCAGATCAGAAGCAGTGCCCGGCAGCCATAGTGGGTAATGATGTAAGCAGGAGCCATTTGAAAAATAAAAAAATAAAAATAAAAAGCCCAACACTGAACCCTTTAGAGTAAAAGAAAGCTCAGAAGAGCACATCAGGGCTTTGGGGGTCACCCTTAAACAGTGCTGAGGAAGAAAGTGGTACAAGAGGCCCAACTGGCAGAGAAGAGATAAAAGGCTGCCCACATCCTGAACACCTCAGTATAGTGGGAGCACCTCCAAGGGTGGAGAGCCCCGCCCTGGGGGAGGGAAGCCAGGACAGGCAAGCGAGCTTTACTGAGGAGACCAGGGATGAGCAAGATACCTCAGAAGCCATCAGACTGCTAGGTCCTCCCTCACTGCCTACTCCCAGCACAGAACTAAGAGGAATTGGGGCTCCCCACCACACACCATTCAAATAAACCTCTTGGCTAAGCCACTAAAGTGAAGCCCCTCAACACCAGAAATACAGGAAGAAGACAGGGCAACAGGGAACCCACAGAGATGACTGAGACCCCAGAAACTAAAGCCATGGGGCCTGAAATAGTGGAACTCATAGGGAAGGAAGTCAAAAAGCAAATAAACAAGCCAAACAACTAGCTCAAACAAGATATTCTCAAAGAAATGCAAGCAATGATCAGTAGGCTTAAAGAGGATCTTATTAAGCAAATAATGGAGACAAAGTTCACAGAGCATATTGAAGCCACAAATAAAAAGTTGGCTGAGGTAAATAAGGAAATGCAAGATATGGAGGAACATTTTGATGCAGAAGTGGAAAATCTAAAAAGAAATCTAGATGAAATGCAGGATATGAAAAATATATGTGACAGTAGGGAAGAAAACTAGAATATAGTGAGGACAGAATTTCAGACCTTGCAGACAAGGCTGAGGAAACAAATAATATAATTAGGCACAACTCCAAAGTTAGAAATGACCAAAGTGGCTGGATACACCAGTTGATGGATATTTCAAAGAGAACCAATCTCAGAATTATGGGTGTGGAAGAAACGCAGAAGACAGCGCCAAAGGTATAAAGAATTTATTCACTGAAATAGTGAAAGAAAATTTCCCTACTCTAGAAAAAGAAATTAACTTTCAGGTACAGGAAGTTTATAGAACCTCAACCAGCAACAAGACTTGCCATGACACATCATAATCAAGACCTCTGAAATACAACATAAAGAGAGAATATTAAAAGCAGCAAGAGAAAAATAGAGATTATTCTACCAAGGCAAACCCATTCAAATTACTACAGATTTCTCAAGGCAAACTTTAAAGGCTAGGAGAGCCCGGAGCAAGATCCTTCAAGCTTTAAAAGCCAGCAAGTATCAAAATATTTCATGACCAAGAATCCCTTAAGAAATTTGTGACCACCAGCCCAGTACTGCAGAAAATACTTGGAGGAATCTTTGAGAGAAGCAGAGACACAAACAGCACAAAAAGAAAAAAAAAAAACATAAAGGAAAGGAAACACCTAAAGAGAAAGTGTAACATAAAAAATACATCGGTATTTGAATAATTCGATTGGTTTCTATTGTGGTTTGGCTCTGGAATGTCTCCCAAAAGCCTCATGTATTTAAATGTTAATGGACTGTCTATGGAATCACGTGCTGTTGGTAGATTGAGGCCTAGTCTGGAGGGGTGGATTACAGGCATATAAATTAGGATTAAAGGCGTGTAAGTTAGGATCCATGGTGTATAGTGGCCACACCTTCCACACCTGGATCCAGGAGGGGCTAATCACTGGGCGGAGACCTCAAGGATATATAAGCTGCATCCTGCCTTCCTTTGGGACAAGGACTAGGACTAGGACTTGTCTTAACTAGTCTCAACTTGCCTTCCTGTTTGTGATGTCGTGAGAAGCTGCCTCCACCTCTGCCTCTGCCATGTACTTCGATTGCTGCCAGCCGCCCCTGAATGGACTGTGACCTTCTGAAACTGTGAGCTAAAATAAACCTTTTCTTTCCTAAACTTGTGGGTGTCAAATATTGAGTCACAGCAACAAAAACGTAACTAAGACAGTATCCTTCTAAAATATTACCAACTGTCTCAGAAAATCTGTGAATCTTCCCCCATAATTATTATTTTCAATAGTATTTAAGTATATAAAACATAATAATTATATTGAAAGTGAGGAACTGGTATAAAATCTTTTAAAAATATCTATGCATTAAGTTAGAAATGGATAGGGAGGTAAAAGAATAAACTAATCTGGCAAAATGTTAATAATTAGTGAAATGTGAGTAAACAACTTATGAAAGTTAAAAATTTGAATAAGTAAGCATGCCACTCTATTGCTTTAACTATAGTATATTTATCTGATACTGATTTAAGCTCATTTAATGTAGCAAATTGATGTAGACTTTAAGCTCATTTAGTGTAATAATTCACTTATCTGATGTTGGATGTAAGTTTATCCTCGTTGAGAGAAGCAAGAGAGACAAGCAGCACCAAAAACCATGGAGGAAAGGAAACATCTAAAGAAAGAGTGTAACAAAAAACAGACTGGTATTTGAATCATTTGATTGATATACTTCTAAAACAGCACCAGCTGTTTTATAAAATCTGTAAAATTTCCCACATAATTATTATTTGTAATAGTATATTAGTCTGCAAAACAGAATTATTACATTTAATCCAGAGAAATGGCATAAGGTATAAAATCTTTTAAAAATATGCATGCATGAATTTATGGATGGACAAGTAGATAAAATGATAAACCAAATCTGGCAAAATGTTAGTAATTAGTGAAATGTGAGTAAATAAGTTATGAACATTAAAAAATTATGAAATAACTAAGTATGACATAATATCTATTGCTTTAAGTATACTTATGTGATATAGATTTAAGTTCATTTAATGTAGCAATTCAACACAGACTTAAGTTCACTTACTGTAGCAATTCATTTATTCAGTCTTTGATGCAGGTTTATCCTAAGAAAACCAACTGATGTAATGATAACCTTTTGAACGCACATTTACCTTTCAGTACTCAGCTAAGGCATTTGAAATTTCTCTCTTTCTTTCTCACATTTTCTAGCCTTATGAAGTACATTGTTACACTTCTTTTCTTATGTGGACTGGTGAGTGAGGCCTGGTTAAAGAATCTCAACAAAGATATAGCAAAATGCAGAAAAAAAGAACTTTTGGCAAATATCTCAATAAAGGTCTCTACTGGACCCAGAAAAGAGGCATCAGGATTTGACCACTGCAGTCCATTCTAGGGGTAGAAAGCTAAGCTATAGAGTAGTGATTTGAATGAAATGAGTCAGATGTGGAATATTAATATGTTAAGCATTGCATGGTTTCTGATATGAGAAACCCAGAATACAAGCATTCCATAGAACCACATGGTGTGATAACAGGAGTTAGGGGCAGTGGAGAGGGGGTGGGAGGGCCAAAAATGGGAAGGGATTGTAAAGTTGATGTGATATCTATGTGCACAAAATACTCGAGTTCATTGTAAACACTATGTATTGCATATGTACATTAATAAAAATGCTGGTGGAAAAACAAGTTATTATAGGGGGCTGGGCATGTAGATCAATAGTACAGCACTTGCCTGGCATGCAGGAGGCCCTGGGTTCAAATCCCAGCACTATAGGAAAAAATACTAGAGGCTGGAGATGTAACTCAGTAGCTAGTTACATGCTCAGAACGTGCAAGGCCCAGTGGAAAGAAAAATACATATTGATAAAAAATGAAATTTAAATAAGATCTACATCTTATTCCAAACTTTGTGATGAGGTCCAGACCAATCCAAAAAATTTGTTAATTTTTCTTGTGTATGGCAAATTTTGAGATACAGTATACAATGAATGTAGCAATTAAAAGTCTAGAAAAACAAGCTAGAGCTATAGCTCAGTGGGATAGCACATGCTATATTCATACACAAGACCAGCAGTCCAATCCTTAGCACCAAGGAAAAAAACTAGAAAAGAACAGAATAGTATACTCATGTCTATTCCAGCTATGAAGTAGAAAATAATTTCTGGCCAAGAAAATAAACAATACTTTAGAGATGACATCATTGAGTATAAAAATGTAATCAATAAATTTTACACCACAAACATAATAAAACAAATAGAAAAACAACAGAAAAGGCAAAGAGGTAATGAGTAAAACTAACAGGCAAACTCTGTAAAAAAAAAAAAACTGGTAGAATTACAGGACCTCCAGACGTTCACGGTCAGCGTAGTAAGAGTTATTTTAAATGCCGTTTGGTTTTAAATGTATGATAATATTAAAATAAAATATCACGTCCTCACAATCTTCTAATGTAAATGCATTACAACAATCTCTAAACATAAGTATACTCTTCCTAAATCAGTAAAACTTAATTAGAACTGCAGAGTCTAAAGTCCCAGAGAAATTCTATGCATCTACTTCCAAAGTACGGATCAGTTTGGTCTTTATAAGAGAGCAATAAAACTTACCCTTTGACACAGTATTTCCCCCTCTGGGTACAGACTTCAGAAACACAAAAAGAGAAGATAAGGCCTAGTTTGTACAAAATATTCACAAATGCACTGTCTATAGTTAGAAAAAGTAGAAATGGTCATAAATAAGCTAAGAAACTATGACTTATAAACACAACAAAATATTATAACCTTACTTGAAATGACAAGTTTATGAAGTATGTGTAATACATATGGGATATGCTACAGAACCATATACAGGAAAATACCATTATTGAATGAAGCACACATTCTGCAGACAACAGAATGAGGGAGGAAGGAGGGAAAGAAGGGTGCACATTGGTGAGGGCCTCAAGTGAAGCCAGAATGTGGTGACCAGTTTTACTTTTACTTAAGTTCTGGACCTTCACCGCTCGAGTCCCACTACATTCTTATGAACAGTTCACAGCTCAAGCCAGCTGTGGACTTTTTTGCACTTGCTAAAGTCCGGAAAACCCAAACGGGTGTCTTTCCTGTTTCCACAAATCCACAAAGCACACACCTCTGGGTGTGGCTGCAATGTCAAGCTGCTTCGGAAATCCTTAAATACTGACTCTCAGTGTGAAGATCGAACAGTAATGTGCTACTCAAATCAAAGTGTGTGTCTTGGCAACAGCCAGCGGATACACTCTGAAGGTCACCGGTCTAGAGTTAGGTGAACATACCCAATTTTAGGGAAGTAACCTTCACCTTAGAGATCTACAGGTCACGAGGTCAGGCCTCCAGCCTAGAGAGCGGCCCTCATTAACACCTGACACACAGCAATGTCTAGTGAACGGCACACACGGTCCAGGTGCCACACTGCAGTCTCTAGCCTTGACCTCCACCCCCATTCTGACAGTCCTTTACCCCAAACCTGCCTTATCTTCACCACTGTTGGTGCTCTGCTTACCACACTCTGTGGCTGGGGGAAACTCACCTTTCTTTCACATGGGACTACTACACTCAGAAGCTGAACCACACATGTGCTCCTTGAGGGCAGGAAAACTGTGTCACAATCATAACTGAACTCCCAAAACAGTACGTGGTACAGAACATGATTAAATAAGTATCTGTGGAATGAATGACAACTTCCTGGTCATCTGGCACTAGGTCACACCGTTTAGTCTCTGTCCCTGCCCCTCAATACCCTTCTGATCTAAATTTTAAATACGTCACAGTCCAGGTTTAAAGTCTTTGGTGTAACTAAGCAATGAGAGTCATCAAAATAAAACAAACAGCCAAGGCTTATCATCAAGAAAAAAATAAAACACAGCCTGAGGGACTGGCAGTTAATGACAGCTTTTCAGGTTTGTCCGGCTAAGGTCACTCCTACCTGTTTGGACACTGGAACCCTGATGCTGCAGCCCTCCTACCTGCAATGACCAAAACAGCCCCAAGTGGGTCTTCAGGACAGTGGCTGGCATCTCCACACCCCTTGCCTCCTAGAGCCCTAGGTGGCTCCAACACCCAGGTGCACACAACCGGATGACCAATGTGCCTTTCTCTGCCCTAAGCTAAACAGAATTCTAATAATCACTGTCATCATGCATTCACCAGAAACTGGACCAGAGTCCTAGACTTTACTTCAACATCTAACATCAGAAGGAAGTCAAGAAACAGTGCTGGGTCTTTCTCATGACATAAATATCTTCACCCACCCATGATCAAACCAGAAGAGACAGAAACAGCATCAGAAGCCCATGTTAAAAGCCATGCTTTAATGCATATGTTCAATGAGTATATGTACGGTTATATATATAGCCATCTATTTACACTTATGTCGTATTATCTACAAACATCAACGGAAAAAATTTTTGTATCGCCTGTCATTGAAGAATGTTGGAACATTCTGGAATATAAAAGTCAAGGTTACCCTGTTTCAAAGTAGCAAGTGAGCAGTCATTTTAAATAAAAATACACCATATTGTCAAGCAGTAGGTGTTCAGAGAACTCTGTTTACATGGTGTTTTCTTGGAGACCAGCCTCCTACTGGAAGGCAGGACGAGGAGCAGGCAGGCGTGTGAGCAGCACACAGGACACGGAGTTGCTGCGGCTGCTAACACTTGTTTTCCTAACGACAGAACAATATCTCCTGTGGAAAACAAGCAGTCACTGCCACAAAGAGAAATATGACGTGGGGAGATGGAGTCACAACAAATCCACGTCCAGGACAAATTACATATTAACACCACAGGAAGGCTCTGACTCACACATCCCTCCAGAACAGAGACGAAAGGAACTAAGTATTTTCTAGAACACCAACTGCTGAAAAAGAAGAAAAAACTGAACTAAACTAGCTGCTTGAGATCATGAAAGTAAACCGGATGCGTAGCAAGTTATGATACATCCGCGATAGGCAACACAATATGACCCTCGACAGCCCTTGAAAATTGACTTGTGGATGAGCACTTCCTGATGGAAAATAAGCACATAGTATTTCTGAGTGAAAGAAACAGGTAACAGAACAGCATTCTGACGTTCCGACACACCACACATACACTCCGCCTGGTGTGTGATCATTTCAGTGTGGGGAGGTAAAGTGGGATGCTTTGTCTTCTGGTATTTTCTATCATTTGTTCTTCGGGAACATGGACTTGTCTTTGAGCTTAAAAATAAATAATTTTTTTATTAACACAGTAAGACCCCATGATCTCATGCCCACAGACCAGCACCGTCCTTCCATGTCCCCTTTCCTTGAGCCTGGCTTCCTCAGTTTTCACAACCAACTGCACAGCTTTATGAGTCTGATTACTCTCATTGCATAAAGTGAGGTGGAGTCGAAATAACTAAGATTATCTTGTAGCTAGCGAACTTCGGGAATGCAAGTAAAATAGGGGTGACCAGGTGAGCAATCCCGGGCAAGGGAGAAGAGACAAATGCCCCCAGTTGGATGCCCCCTCGTTCACTGAAGGGGGCTGACAGTGTGGAGTCTAGAAAAGAAGCTGGGAAGGAAAAGGAGACTCTGAGTCTCCTCCAGGGCCAAGAGAAGCTCAAGGGGTGAGAGGCAGCAGAACCAGACTGAGGGCCTCCAGGCCCCATGCAGGACAAGCCAGACAAAAGCAGAAATACTGCCCTAAAGACAATGACATTCTATAAGGAAAAACAAGGGAAATAAAAGCCGTGGGGGCAGGGGGTAGCAGACATGCCTAGCAGTGATAAGGATGCCTCAGATTGAGGTCTTTTCACGACTGGTTGGGGGTCAAGAGAGTGGGGCATTCCGAGAAGACAAGCATAGAAAGAAAACCCTCCCTAGATGAGAAGGCATGTGCAAAGGCCACAATTCTTCTTCACCCACAGAAACCAAGCCAGGTTGCTGCAGGGGCAGGAGAGGAAGCAAGGGCAGAGGTCAGCAAGGGCCAGCTCCAGGGGGCCTCGGGCAGGGAGGAGCTGGGCTCCAAGCAGACGGGAGCCTGGAGGGAAAGTGTCTCCTCTATGCTCTGTGCTTTAAAAGCTCACACTGGATACCAAAGAAGAATCAGAGGCAAGGGATCAAGAAAACACAGTGAAGAGGCTACTGTCCTGGCTAAATCTGCCCCTGTCTAAAAGAGCACAAACAGCCACATGTGGACATTTAAAGTTCAATTAAAAATCCAGTTCCTCAGCTCCACTGACCAACTTCAAGTGCCCAGCAGTACCTATGGCTGGGGCTACCCCTCTGGACAATTCCACTGTCACTTACGTTCTTTTAGACCTCGTGGCCTGGGGAGGAGGGTGCAAAAAGGGGAATGTGGAAAGAGAAAGAGGGAAGGGGGCTCACAGGAGAAAGGGACACACTTGAGCAGATTCAGGAGATAATTTTAGGATACAGTCCACTAGCATGGAACACAGATTAGATGCAGGGCTGTGTGGGAGAGGGTTAAACGCTCCAGACTGCTCACTCATGCCAGAAGATCACTCACCTCTCTGCTGACTCTTGCTTGGTGGAGTTGTTTGGTTGTTGTTTTGTTGTTGTTGTTGTTGTTGTTGTTGTTGTTGTTGTTGTTGTTGCCTGAGGCACTAGAGATTAACCCTGGACCACACACATGCTAGGCTCTACCACTGAGCTACAATCCCAGCCCTTTTGATTTTATCTTGAGACACTGGCTGCCTACATTGTCTGAGTAGTCTTGAACTTGTGATCCTCCTGCCTCAGCCTCCAGAGCAGCTGGGATTATAGGCATTACCACTTATGCTCTGCTGGACAACAAACATACAAAAATGAAATGCATGCAGATGAGAAGTAAACATGCAATAAGAAACAAAACGCTCCAGGTCAAGTACACAAAGCAAGCAAAACACACACAATAAAAAAAGAATGGGGAAAAAGCACTACCAGAAAACCGACTGAAGAGCAAAGAAGGACCCAAACAGGCGGTCAATAAACCAGAATTGCCATAACACAATTTGTAAAATCCAAAACCTTGATTTCAACAGACTCCACTGAAATAAATCCACATACATAAGCAAAAAAATGCACACAATATCACGAGAGAGTAGTTCTCTCTGTTAAAAACTGGGCAGTCATACTCATAGCCAAGAAACGTTAAGAAAAATAGAAATATTAATGTAATGATACTCCTTCCAACCTGCTCCAATGTGAAAAGTTCTCCTCTCTGCAAGAAGGATTGCAAGTTTATGCCCAGCATGGACAATGTAGCAACTTGGCAAGACCTTGTCTACAAACAAAAAATAAAAAATGAACTAGGGTTGTAATTCAGTGAAGAGACCCTGTGTTCAACCCCCAGTACCTAAATAAATAAATGAAGCAACAACTCTTACACCTTGGGGGCTACACAGTCTGTTCCCACTAAAGAAGAAAGAGTTCAAGCAACTAGGCTTTGACACCACTATAAACCCATCGTCCATTATGGTGTCCTTTACTAATTTTTTTTTCCTAAGTGCAAAACTGAATCATCACCTTGGGTATTTAGGGCACTGAGAAGGCTGTCAGCAATGGGACAGGACATGTGAGCGGCTGTGACATGCACAGGACAGACAGGCACATGGTGGCTATGGGTGGACAAAGGCACTGGCTGAGCACTTCTGGCAGTGCTAAAGTGAAGCTTAACCCACTCAGGCAGCTCTCAGCGTATATGTTTTTTTAAAAAGCTGGAAAATGTGCAAACATCTTGGTACGGCTTGAAACTGGAATATCCTCACAAAGACTCCTGGACTTGGAAGGCGACTAGATCGTGGAGTTAGTTAATCATGTCAGCGGATAATCCCACTGGTGAGTCCCCATGCGGTACGAGGCCGGGCTTGGCCAGAAGAAGCAGCTCGCACGGAGGAGTATGTATTTGTGTCTGGCTTCTTTTCACCCCTACTTCCTGGCCACAATGAGATGGGCCGCTGTTCTCCTCCCGTTCTCCCTCTCACACCTTCGACCACTGCCAGCCAACCTAAAGAGCCTGAGGCCTCCAAACCGTAAGCTGAAATAAACCTGCCCCCCTCTGAGTTGTGGTTATTGGACACTGTGTCCCAGCAATGAGAATATGACTGAGACACATCTTATCAACAGTGAAACCTTTTCTAGTCATTTATTTGTACTGTACTTTTTAAAACAGATGTTTTTTCAGGCTGCACCTGCCCTAATGAACTGCTCACAGGAGGACTGGGTTTCCACGCCAACCCTGGAGGCCCATCACTCTGAGCCAATACGATTCATGAAGCCATCGCCCTAGGCAGAGCCCCCCTTGCAGAAGCCCACAGACACACACACCCACAGCTCTTCCTGGAGGCAGAGCATCATGTGGAATCACCAGGTAGAGGATGTCGATCTGCAGCAGCCCCAAGATCCTACAAAAGCCATGTCCCCTTCTCTGAGGGACTAGGGCGTGCCGTCCTGCCACAGACCCTCTGGCTACAGTGACGGACAGCCATGAGCAGCATTTACTGGGTATCCATGACAATGACAACCCCACAAGGCAGGTACCAGAGGGGGGAACACCCAGGGAGAGTGGAATCCAGTGAAATTTAAGAAGTTGTTTAAGTCACATGGCTACTAGGTAGTAAGGGGAGTCGGTGGATTTGAATCCAGGCCAATCTGGCCTCCACAGACTGCCTAGTGCGTCTGAGAAGCAGATGTCATTGTGGTGGCAGGAGCCAGGTGGGCGGCTGTCGGGAAGCACAGCCGTCATCACAAAGGCTTGGAGAAAAGAGCAGCTTCTCCTTTTTTCCAGGCTGTTTCATTCAAGGAAAGCAACATGGGCAGGCAAAGGAAAGTCACCCTATTCAACTGATTGGCCCGTGCCAGGCATTCTGAGAGGCTTTCCTGAGGAAAGGAAAGATGTCCACACCTCAAACTCCAAAGGATACATGGGATCTCTGGAAGGTGGCCACTCCGGGCTGACAGCTCCCTGGCAAAAACAGTTTCAAGACAAGGGACTGGGCTCTGAGATACTGGCAAAGCAGCCACAGGGGCTTAGCGCCCCTGAAGTTTACTTCGCTTCTCAGCTATGGCCAACCATTAACCAGGGAGTGGAGAGAGACAACATAGTAACCACTGCTCCTCTAAAAGCTTAGGCTGGAGACTCAATAACAAAACCTACTAAACGGCATGTCCCAAACAATCAGTTCACCAGTTTTACCCAAAAATCATGAAATGTGAATTACTTTCATCCCTACTTCCTGTACCACCTCCAAGAACACCTTTGTGTTCTCCTTGTTCTTGGCCAGGCCAATCCACCTGCTAACTCCTCTAGCTGAGCACCAACCCTATTTCTAAGATCTGGTGGGGACAGAGACATCCACGTCACCAGTTCCACAGACACCCCCAGAGAATTAACCAGGTCAAGAAGAACAACACTCAGTTTGATGAGGAGAAAGTATTCACTGTTACAAGTTGCTTCAGAGAAACTTAGAACTCCTGGCTGATCACCTGGGTAGTGTCTAAGCAGCGGATTTACTCTAGAGTGATTTTATGTCAAGAAACAATAAAACTAAGTGTTTCAATGGTTCATGCCTCATGATTACCTGTTCAAATGTCTATGTCCTGGAGGACATGTCTCAGTCTCCTTCTATGTAAGTGTCTCAGGAACTTGAGCCAATCAGAGAAAAGGGAAGAAGCAGGAGCCAGGTCCTGCTTTCCCCAGAACTGGAAGAAAAGCCTTGCCCAGGAGCACAGAGGTGGGGCTCTGGGCCTTTCAAATAAGCAAGCTACTCACAAACCCAGGTCCTCTAAACTAGGGACCCAACCTCTGAGCTCATTTCAGGTCCCCATTTTCCCAAGGGACACACCACCCCTGGCCATGTGCCTTTACTATCTCGCCTTCCTCACTCATGCCCTTGAAACAGTCCACTCCCAGACTGCACGTTAGGAAGCGTTCACCTCCTCCCACCTCTTCCGCCACTAAGCAGGGTCATATCTTATCAGACTCTCTGCGGGCTCACGCTCCCCATCTCCCCCTCCATCTCTCTGCCCCAAGCTGCAGGCATTCCTCTCCGCCACCTCCTGGCTGGACTCTGATTCAAGGTCTCCCCACCTCCCAGTCTCCCTCACTCCCCTTCCAGGATGACAGCCCCAAATGACCTCCATCCTCACATTGCTGCCTGGCTCCTGACTGGCTGGCCCACGAGGGCTCATATTCTCAAGACCAACCTTCTCAGTAACCTTGTTTTCCAGTGATCCTCTCTTCCAAAACACAGTTTAGTCCACACACATGCCAAGCTTGGGCCACCTCCATAGCTTCGTCCCCTCCCCCTCCAAAACGCCACTTATTCAGACTTCATCCAGTGGTTCAGGCCAGTAGCTCTCCCAGAGTTACTGATTTGTTGATTATTCCCAGACCTGAAGTTTCCGTGTGCACGTTGTAAGTGCCACACTGGTCAAAACTTAAATACCTTATAATTGCTTCAGACTAACCTCATACCCTATCAAGCCTCAAATCCATCTCTGCCATGTCATGCACCAGACTTTAAACAAGTCCTTGAACAAATTACCTAACCTCTCAGTCCCCTAAACTGCAAAATAAGGACAACAACAATAACTATATTCTTCTACCCTAGTTATTATCATAATTAAACAAAATGATGTATACAAAAGAATTTAGTACTGTATTTGAGTTGTAATAGGCACAGAAAAATAGTACACACACTCCACCATGACAGAAACCCACATGACACTCTTCCTTACCAAGAGAGTATTTTTTCTTCTCATTTATTTGGGCCCTCTGGCCACCAGAGCACCTGCTGCACACAGTAGGTTCTGATAACTAGTGATACTTGCTAACTTAACACCAAAGCACAAAGCTTCATTTTTAATCTTATCACAGAAGCACATGCAGAGAATACTGCACCCCAAGCCCCATCTAAGGCCCTGGGCACATTCAGATATATTATATTCTTATCGGCACTGTATTGTCCTAATGTTCCAGCCCTAAACACAGGCTCTCTTGTTCACATCTTTGCTGTGCATGGCGACAAGGGGTGTCCTCGCCTAATCACGACACTTAATGTGAGCAGGAGGCAGGCAGAGTTCTGACTATATCCATCTCGTTCCTGAGAGGCACAACAAAGGACCAGCGTCCCAGACCACCAAAAATCACAAGACACGAAACATCCACCAAGAACTCACCTTTCCCTGGCTCAAGGGCCAAACTTAATACTTTACAGATACTAGGGTAAAATAATAATACCCTACTGGTTATTTTAAAACATTGTTTATTCCCAGCTTATGTTCCTAATTTTAAAAAAAAAAGAAAACAAAATCAAGAAAGATACGGGCTTAGCAGCATAAGCTCTGAAACAGTCCTATTCTCCAATCTCTGTTCTTTAATTCTGTATTCAAATCTCAGCTATTTCCTAACTTCAGTAATCTACATCCTGCCCGTGACAGAGACAACATGCTGTGAAAACAAAAAAAAAAAAAAAGTAAGGGTCTAGCTTGGCTTGAAGGAGTGGGAGAGTCCTCCCAGGGAACACCTGGGCTGGCCGGGTGTGGCGCCGGGAGACATCATCGTGGCCAAGGGAAGAGCACCGCAAACACAAGGAGGGCTGAGAACACGGAGCACGAAGAATGGAAGGCCTAAGGCTGGAGGGGAACCAAGAGGAGGATGGGCACTGGGCAAGGACACTGGCAAGGACAGCTGGATCCACCAGGTACACGGATTTGATGTGCCTCATGGAGAATTTCAAGGCAAGGGAAGGACATGATAAGACATATGTTTTAGAAAACTGAGTTCAGTGTGACAGACTAGAAGCAAAAGCAAGATGGATGGAAAAGAAGCTTCTGGAAGGATCCTGGCAGATATGATAAGGGTGCGAGTCCTAACAACACAAGGCAGAGAGGAAACGATATGAGAATTTGATTACTAACAGGATGGGATGTTACAAGGGCCTCACGCGTCTCTACAGCACTATTCTCAGCAGATAAATGCAGGAGCAACATGAGTAGATAAACAGGTAAGCAAAACGTGGTCTGTGCGTGCAATTAGTAGTATTCAGCCTTTGAGAAAGAAAAAAATTCAAACGCAAGTTACAACATGGATGTGGGCATTATGTCAAGTGAAATAATCCAGACATAAAACAAAAAATGTTATGACTCCACTTACTTCAGGTATCTAAAGTAGTCAAAATCATAGAGGCAAAGCACAGAAGGTGCTTGCCTGAGGAAAGCGTAGAGGTTTAATGGGAGTTAGTAAGGAGTGTGCAGTTTTAGTTTTGCAAGATCCAAGCATCCAAGAGACAGGCGGTGGTGATAAGTGCACAGCAACACAAACATACCAATGTCACTGAACTGCGCACTCAAAAATGGTTAGGATTTAAAGTTTGTGTACTTTATCACAATTTTAAAGAACAAAAAGATATAGGAAGGGACAGAGCGGATGATACTGCATGTCCTCCAAGAAACGGCTATTGATTTTTGATTATTATATTGGAAAAGTGAAACTTGAGAGTACACAGAGCATGTGACACATTGACATTACCTTCACTCCTTTCTGAAATTCCAGTAAAATGACAGTAACAGGTTTTTTTTAAAAGACATAAGCTTTAGAAATGAGGTCTAGAAAAATGGACTACGGAAGGACAAGTGCTGGTAGACTAAGAGGAGCTGACAGCTGGATTCCAGGCCAGCAGCAGTGAAAGGCAAGATCCAACCTATGGTGCTCCAGAATTTCCAAAAACTCCAGCACTCACTATGGAGGTTAGGGTAAACAGGGACTAAACTAAGGCAGGTGGCAGGAGGGGGTTATAAAGCTGCACAGGTCAGAGGCCTCCTCTACTCAGAGCAGCCCCAACCCACGTGGAAAACTCAAGGAGACTAAGTCTCAAAAGCCAGCAAAAACAAAGGTCTCTGTTTGGCAAAGTGACACATCCCTGTAGACCCAGCCACTTAGGTGGCAGAGATAGGAGGGTCAACTGGAACCAAGAATCCAAGGCCAGCCTGAGCAACAAAATGAAATATTGTCTTTTAAAAACAACAACAAAGGTTTCAGGACTGTGGGAATGTAGCACAGTTAAGAATACGGATTCCATCTTGCCTACACAGGGACTAAGATCAGCCCAGATTTGGTTTTTTAAAAAACAGACGTTATTCTAGGCATTTCAGGCAGGAAGGGATCTGAATCAGGAAACTGGAAACTTCCTATTTTGGAAGGGCTATGAGAGTCAAGGTCAGAAAAACCATCACTGGTGTTCAGGAAGTTAAGATGTACAAGCATGACAAGAAATTGCATGTACCCCTGAGGCGGCTTTGGGTCCCAGGCAGATGCCCAAAACCTGCTAGCAATAGTGGCTTTTCATTTTCTCTTTGCCTTCCAAATCTCTTATTGCCGGAATCAAAATCAAAGAGTCCCGCTGTCAAAGAATTCCGGGAAGCGCAGTGTCCAGGTGCCCAGTCCTACAATATGGGACAAAGCACAGCAAAGGGGAAGCAGGGCTGAGAACAGACAGGCAACAGTCAGCTGGAAGCCAGTATCCTGATGCTGAGCTCCCATCATCCTCTTCTCCTGCTCTGACTACCAGCAGGGGTGGCAGAGGGAGGAGCCCCAGACCTTTACCTCTTTGAAGGGGCCCACAAGTCCAAGCCCAGAGAGCTCTAGTTTCTTCAAAAGGAGTCAGCCAAAGTTTAACTTGTTTCATTAAAAAAAAATGTGTATCCTCAGACGTATGGACACATATGGTTGAGCCAAGATTAGCATAATACGAAAGCCACAGTGTAGGTGGCGTTTGTGGTTACAGTAAGTAGCTGTGCTTTTCTTGCTTAATGACTGTTGTGGTTAGCATCTGGAGTGTCCCCCAAAAGTCTCATGTATTTTAATGGAACCATGTGATGTTGGTGGATTGGGGTCTGGTCTGGAGGGGTGGATTGCAGTGAAGTTAGGATTAACGGTGTGTAGTGGCCACACCTGGATGCAGGAGGGACTGGTTACTGGGTGGAGACCTGAAAGGATACATAAGCTGCACCTGCCTTCCTGGGGGATGGGGACTAGTCTCAACTAGCCTCAGCTTGCCATCTTGTTTGTGATGTCCGGGGAAGCTGCCTCCACCTCACTCTCTGCCATGTACTTCAATTGTTGCTGGCCACCCCTGAATGGACTGTGACCTTTGAGACTGTGAGCTAAAATAAACTTTTCCTAAATTTGTGGGTGTCGGGTATTGAGTCACAGCAACGAAAAAGTAACTAAGACAATGACTAAAGTCTGGTTTTCAAAGGTCAGCCTAGGAAGCTGTGGACACAAAGATACCTCCAAGCACTCTGGGAGGTCAAAAGAATTTTCACAACGTGAAATTATGTGTCTTCTCACTCTCTGTCTCATAGCACACAGTGACACTTTCCTCAGGCTACACAACGTCTGACAGACACCACCTTTCTAATATTTGAATTATTTTTAAATGTTCTGTTTTAATTTCTAATATACTCGATATTGACAAAAGCCACATGAACAGCTCTTTTATTTTCTTAAAAATACTTAAAAACATAAAGGGGCGATAAGCTTGAGAATCCCTGGTCAAGAATAATTTTTCAGCTACTTGTGCTTAACATGAAATATTTCACAGTGAAACTAATGAGATTCACTTTAAATTTATACCTCCAAAGGAAGATTAAAAGCTCCTACATTTTTGCCTTACCCTTATATATCAGCTTATCCACTAATTTAGAAAGAGTATTTTTCCCACTGGTCATTATTCTTCTACCTCCAAGTGACCGTCATATGAGAAATCTCACTGCCCATAGGGTCACACACATGGCGCAAGGGAAGAAAGCACAGGCTAAACAGATCCTTGGACACCAATGAGCAAAACAGCTTTAGTCACAGAGCCAAACAGCAGAAACAACCTTAAAGCACACCCACAGGTGAATATATTTTTTAAAAAGCAGTGTATGTCCACAATGGAGTATTATTAAGCCCCCCAAAAGAGTGAACTCTTCCATAACATGAAAGAGCTTGGAAAACACCACACAAAATTAAACAAGCCAGGCACAATAAGAAAAATACATATTCCACATACATGAGGCACCTGGAGCAAATCCACAGAGACGGGAAACAGAACGCTGGCTGGAAGGGCAGGGGAAGGAGACATGGAGAGTTAGAGTCCAACACATAGGAAGATTCAGTTTGGGGAGACAGAATTTAAAAAAAAAAAAAAAACTTCTGGAGATGTATAGGATAGTAGTAGTAGTAAGGGACGCACCACAGTGTGAATGCACTTAATGCAAAAATGGTTAAAATGTTCTAAAAGAAAAAAAGACTAAAGCCAAACAATCTCAATTCATACCCCAGCTCTACCACTTTACTATCTGTGTGACCCCTGCTCTTCAGTCTGCTCACCTGCAAAATGATAACGCGCAACACAAGGCTGTCATGAGAAGCCAAAAATATATATATGTGTATGTATGTATATGTATATGTATATATCACCTGGACAGCTTATTAACACTCACACTGCCAGGCCCCCTCCCCAGAGATTCTGGGTCATAAAGTCTGGCTGGGTTAGGATGCAAAATTAGCATTTATTTTTACTCAATTTTTATTGGAGCACATTAGCAATACTGAATAGTGAGGTTCACTGTGGGAAACTGGTACATGCATTTTTTTCAGAGTAACACCAAGATCACTCTCAATCCTACCACCCCCTGCCTATTCCCTTCTCCTGCCCATCACCCCCTTGCTCCTCCCAACAGTTTATCTCCGGTGTCCTGACATGACTTTTTTATTCTGTTCTACTTTACTGGATTTTTTAGGTTTCTCATGTCAGGGAAATCAGGCATCGTTTAACCTTCTACATCTGGCTTACTGCACCTATCAGGAATTGGTCTCCAGTTCACCCATTTCTCCACAAGTGGCATAACTGAGTTCTTGCATGTTACCAGATCATATTCCAATGTACATCTATACCATATTTCCCTTATCCATTCATCTGCTGAGGGATGTGTAGGCTGTTTCCACAGCTTACCTAATGTGATGTTTCCACAGCTTACCTAATGTGAACTGTACTGCTGTCAACATGGACATGCATGTACTAAGGCACACCATCTTTAATTCTATCAGGAATATACGCAAGGAAGTACATCTGCATCAAATGTATCTCTATTTTTAGGGGGTTTTTTTGGGGGGGAATCTCCATATACTGATTTCCATAGTGGTTGTACTAGTTTACCTTCCCCCAACAATGTAGGAGGGCTCCTTTCCCTCTCCCTGTCCATGTCAGTGTTTACTGTTTCTTGTATTCTTGATGATAGCAATTCTTTTTCCCCCCATTTTATTGATATGTTTATGTGCAAAATCTAAGGTTTACACTGGAGTTGAGCATTTTGTGCACATATGTATCTTGTCAAGGTGACAAGGGCTTTCCCACTCTCTTTCTGCCCCTCCCCCTAATTCTAAATGAGGTAGGTAGAATCTCACAGTAGATCCGATTTGCATGTCCCCAGTGGCTAAAAGATACTGAACCCTTTCTTTCTCATGTACTTTGGTCATTTACACTTTCTTCTATTCAGTTTATTTGCCCATTATTTATTGAGTCATTTGTTTGGGGGGAGGAATTATTTTTTATTCATGTTTATATATTACAGAGATTAATCCTCTATCATAAGATGAGTAGCAGCCAAGATTATTTCCCTTTTGGTAGGGCGTTACTTCACTCCCGTTTCCTTTGCTGTGGAGATTTTAAATTTGATGCAATACCATTTCTGGATTCTTAACATTATTTCCTATGCTTCTAGAGTCCTACTCGGGAATTCTTTGCCTGCGCCTATGGCTTCAAGTGCTTCTCCTGCATCATCTTCCAATAATTTCAAAGCTTCTGTTTTTATATATCTTTGTCTCTGATCTGCATTGTTTTGATTTTAGTAGAGTAAGGGAGAGAGATCTAGTTTTAAGCTTTAGCATGTGGATATCCACTTTTCCCAGCACCATTTGTTAAAGATGCTGCCTTTTCTCCAGCACGTTTTTGGCCTCTCAGCCAAAGGCCCAACGGCTACAAGTGCACAAATTTGTTCCTGAATCTTCTGCTGCATTCTGTTGGTCGACTTGCCTGTTTCTATGCCAGGACCATGCTGCTTTCTTACTATAGCTTTGCAATATAACTTGAAATCCTGTGTTACAACACCATCAGCATGGCTCTTTTTGTTCACACTGGCTTTGGTTATTCTGGTTCTTTTCTGATTCCATATGAGTTTGTAGACCGTTTTGCACTAATTCTGTGAAGAACACTGTTCATATTTTAACAGGGCTGCACAGAACCTGCAGGCCACTTATGGTAACAAGACTATTCTCACAACATTCTTCCAATTCATGGACAAGGAAAGTTCTGCCATTTTCTAATTTCTTCTTCAATTTCTTTCTTCAGTCTTCTATCATTTATTTTGCACATGAGATATCTTTTATTCTGAATTATACAGAATCAAAACTCTACAAGTAGGTATCTTGCAAAAGCCTCTAAATATTTTTTTTAGGTGATACAACTACATAGTGGCTTTATAAAACTGAGTTCACTCAAATTTTAGTCAGTATATCATTTATTCTAAAATATCACTACAAAATTGTGTAAACAAACCATCATGACCATGCTAATACTTCACAGTGGGTTCTACTAAGATATCTGACAACATCCAATTAAAATATCAATATAGAGTTTACTCATCACACAATATTTTATTCAAGTTTCCAAAGCATGCTTGAGAGTTATATTGGGTTTGAAGTGGAAAAGTCCAAGTTAAAATATGAAAAGAAACAGTTTTAATTTAGTGGGAGATGAAACCACTGTGCATTTTCTAGTCAAACACCTGCCCAGGTGGCTCCTCAGTTCTCCAGGCCTTGCAGGCCAAGCCCTTGGCTGCCTTCACTGCTCTCACTTTGTTTTAGCCATTTCCTTTCTCACTTCACTGTTAGCTTTTCCTCTGCCTCTGGTTCATCCACACTGGGCACTGTCTGTGCTGGCGTAGAAGAGTCTTTTTGTTTCTCTTAATTTCAGTTTCCACTTTCACATCATCTTTGTTATCATTCACCATAGGCTGTGTTTCTTTTTTGGCACAGTGTAGGCACCACCACAGCTGCGATCTCTTGAATATCTTTCTTCAAACATCACCATCAACCTTGAGAGGAGTTTTTAGTCTGTTGAGCTGCTTTGGGGCATTCTTTTTTTCTCTTCAGCATGCATTTTCCTCTTCCATTTACGCTGTAAGCTTTTAGCCATGTTTCACCAGGAACTCTGAAACGCACACAAGGAAGGGTGATCACACCCATCGGAAGTCCCCTCTGAGTCTTGACTGTTGAGTTCTTTTGCCACCTCAGTTAGGTTGGTTTGTAGGCATTAAATCTTTTTGAAGACATTGTAAATGGAACTGTGTCCTGATTTTGTTCTCGGTGGTTTCATTATTGATGTAGAGAAATGTTATTGATTTTTGTGATTTTGTATCCTGCCACTTTGCTAAATTTATTTATCAGATCCAAAATTCTTCTAGCACAATTTTTGGTCTTCTATGTTAGGAACCAAGTCAACTGCAAATAGGGCAAAATTGGCATTTCTAACAGTTCCAGGACATGCTGATGTTGCCAGTTCAGGAAGCACAATTTGAGACCATGGAGCTGTCACTAGAATTAATGGAAATACCTGACACAATATCGGTCATATTAAAAAATACTTTCTGGAGGAAAAAACAAAAAGATTTACTGAACACCTAGCATAAAGTTTTCCCACAATTAGGCAGAGATTACAAAAGCTTCCCTAGTAAAAGTTTAAGCTGGTCACTATGACCAGGCCTCCACCCATCACAGTTTAGAAAAAAATTCCAGAAAGACAGAAGCAACTGGGACACTTCAGCATCACCAAGCCATCTCAGAACTTCAGAGGAAAAAAAGCCCCCTCTTAGAAAACAGTCCTAATGCTGGAAAGAAAGAAGGCACTGGGGCACGCCTTACATGGTGAGTCGTACACCCCTTGGGCTACTGTGTGTAGTGACTGTCACAGCAGGTGTAGCCTGACAGTCCTAACCTCAGCTGCACCCACTTGCTTCTCAGCTGCCGTGGGTCACAGCATTCCACAGGTTCTCTGAAGAGTCCCAGCGGGAGGGAGCCGCAGCCGCAAGCTATGGAGGCTAGCTCAGGAACTCACTCCTGGATTCATTCACTTGCCTTTCTTCTTTCTGTCACTATTCGCCCGGTCAGGTCACTCTTCCATTCCTGTCCCCTGGGAGATCTTTTCAAAATAAGCTGCCTATTCTGAAGCCTTGCCTCAATATCCACATTTTCAGGTGATCCATGCTAAGCGCTCAGCTCACAACACAGGTGGGGAGGGGGCCGAGTCAGCACTAGAGGGGCACAATCCCCACCTCAGGAGAGCCCGGTGCTTGGGACCCGCCTTCACGCCTTGTGCCCACCTTAAAATAAAAAACAGGCAAAAGAAAATGAATACCAGCCAGCTGTGGAAGAAAGACCGTGATGCCGTGCTGCACAACCGACTCTTAGCAATGGAGGGCAGGACGAGTCTCAAGCAGAGGGGAAAGGGAGAGAGCCTTGAAAGACGATCAGGAGAGGAAAGTGGTCTCAGAAAAGGAAACAAAATGTACACACATAAGAGCCAGAGCTGACAGTCTAAAAATAGGAAAAAGGCAGGACAAAGCACATACACACTAAGGAGGATCTCAGCAACCTGGGTGAGGAGAGATTCAACAGAGAAGCAGGCGCGTGAACCAAGATCACTTCACCAATTAACCTTCTACTCAGCTTTGGGTACATAACAGCCAGCAACCAAATTCTTGGACTTAAAACTTCTGATTGACTCTTTTTCTTTCTCCCTCTTTCCTTTTCTTCCTTTTTTTCTTTCTTCCTTCTTACCTCCTTCCTTCCTTTTTTTAAAGCAAACAGGTAGCCTGGTTACTAACTGGCCAGGCACACTTCACACAGCTGTTTATTTACGTCCCAAAACAGTTCCTTGAGCTAAGTTCTGTTATAGTCCCCACTGTACAGATGCAGAAAAGAGAGACACAGACATAGCACAGCTAGGTGACAGA
Source organism: Ctenodactylus gundi (assembly GCA_004027205.1). Taxonomy (NCBI): domain Eukaryota; kingdom Metazoa; phylum Chordata; class Mammalia; order Rodentia; family Ctenodactylidae; genus Ctenodactylus; species Ctenodactylus gundi. Next base: position 107,553 of record PVKB01004758.1, read on the forward strand.
GCTAGGACTCCACACTACCAGTTTGGCTCTTTTTACTTTTGTCCCCCACAATCAATGAAGCCACCCCACTCTGCATGACCACCCCACGTGAGTCCTTTCCCAATGTTTCCTTTATGTGTGTCTTTATTATCTGCAGAACCCTTTACCTCATGTGATTAATCCATGCCCTAAGCGTTCATCAAGTTCCTAGCGTATATGTCAGTCGCTGACACAGCTGCTAGAATAAGTGTCCCCTCTCCAAGAAGGTTGTACGCAAAGGCAGAGATACGTATGTACACATGTTGCTGGGAACTGGATGGAGATTTCACGGGTCCAGTGGGAGGAAGCTATGTGAAAATGACTCAGAAAGGAAGAACTGTTTAAACTGGGAAGGACATCCAGATATGAACCAAGTCAAGGAGAGGTGAACTTAACACACCCAGGTAGGAGGGCGGAGAGGGATGAAACCAAAGAGGTAGGTGAAAAAACAAATTCTCCCCACCCCACATAGTTGTCACTGAGTACCAGTCACGCGTAAGGCCCAGAAGGCGGGAGGAAAGAAGTAGGAGGAACAACGAGATGAGTTAAGTGCTGTTCCACTGGAGACTAACATCCCCAAAGGTGAAGAAGAGCCAACGTCTTCACCCTGAGCCTGAAACATAACGGACACACAATGAAAGTCTGTTAATTTGTCTCCTTCCAACTCCACCTTCAATCGCATTACTTAAAGTAGCTTTCCACAAGTCACTTAATAAAATCAAGGTCAGGTTCTGAGGATGTAGCTCAGTGGTAGAGTATGCACTTGGCATACGCAAGGCTTGGATTCAATCTCCAGCAACAAAGGGGAAAAAAGTCAAGATCGAGTATTTTTCCGGAACTCGAGGTCCCCATCATCTACTCTCATTTTGGTTCTGAGCTTACCTCTTGTTACTCATCTACTTTTTTCTTTACATGATAAATAAATATTTACATATTATATGTTTGCTCATGTAATTTCCCTTGCCTGGAACTCACGACAATCCCCCTGCCTCAGTCTCTTAAGTGCTGGGATTACAGGTGTGCACCACCATGCCCAGCCATTCTGTGGTGCTGGGCCATCCAACCCACGCCTCGCTCTTCCTGAACAAGAGCTCTAATCACTAATCTCTGCCCTCAGTCCCACTGGTCTTATTTTCTGCCCATCTTTATCTATTAGTTTTTTTTTTTTAAGTATCCAGACTATGGATGATTCTTTTTCCACTTGATTGTTTTTACTTTCCCATACCACTGTCTCGCTGCATTATGGGTTAAAGTTTTTGATGCATCTGACACAGGTGAACTTTGCTCTGCGTGGCTAAGGCCATGCCTCCCCCTAGCTGGCACACATCAGATACTCCAGAAATGTGTACTGGAATCATAACAAATGTTAACAATATAGCTCAAGGAAAGACCTCCCATTATCACACACTGCGCTCTAAGATACCTGTCATAAAACCTTCCTTCTCTTCCCCCTCTGAAACACAGATAATGAAATATAATGATTCATCAGCCTTCTAAATAATCCTAGCCTCCCCCAAGGAGCTACTGTGACAAGAATGAAGTCATCCTTTTACACTGGACATGATGCTTCTAGAACAGCGTGCAGCACACAATGAGCACACAGCAACTATCTGTGGAAGGTAATTTAAACAATCAGCTTCTCCTCACACCTGCCGTGCACGATATAAAGTGGTAAGTCTCTCATATAGCAAAGCTTGCAATCAGAACTTGAACAGCCACCCAAATCAATCACACAGAAAGTCGTTTTACTCACTCTATATACCGCACTATCCTAAAAGGTCCTAAAAGTCTTATCTGTGTGCCCCAGCGTTCAGTCCATCAATCGCTTAAATTAGTTAGGACCCTGGCCTCTGCATCCTTAGGGGTTACTAGTTTAACCCACCCAGCACATAGCACAAATCACACAAACGACATTTTTAAGTATTTTGTGGGTAATCAGATGTAATGGTCACTCTTAGTAACATGATCATAATATGCTCAGGATTAAAAAAGACCATCTCACTCCACTCTCTTATGCAGATATTCTTACGGCTGGATCTTTCTGCAAGTAAAGAAGGTAATTAACAAAGAACTTAGATTTTTATCCACCAGTGACCTGGAATAGCACAAAAGAAAAACTAAATGTCACAATGAGCCCAGTAACTCTGGAACTCCACATAAACCAAACAAAAATGCTTTGAAACCAAAATCAACCCCCAAGGTCCTAACTTCGGAAATTCTGCCACTCGTGTGGGCCTTCTTTTCCCAACAAAATTCTGCACGCTAACGACAAAATGTGTGAAGACTACGGTCCTAAAACCGGCCTCTTCCTCCAATGCACGCGCCTCCCAACGCATTGGGATCTGCCGGGTGACATATGAGACCTAAAGTGGGTGGATAAAAATAACCCGGTCCTCAAAAAGACATGATAAACGCCCAGACAGCTGAGTCACTTTGAAGCCCATCTGACTGCTGAAAGGGACACTCACCTTCCCTCTGCTCCTCACACGTTCCCATACTCCCAGGTGAAAACCACCACCAACCTCCCTAGGGGCAAGGCTGTCACTCCCTTCCTCCTCCAGGCTCTGAGGTGCCGCCTGGGACAGAACTTCTGATAATTTACCCAGGCGCCCGTCAGCCCAAGTGAGTCGCGCAGAGAAAGAAAAAGCCATAATCCCAGAGACCCCTATTTCTAGTGAGTCACCCGAGGATTCCCGCCGACACTGCACAGCAGGGAAGCGGAGGGGCCGCGCCGGGAGAGGTCGCAGGACCGTGCAGGGGCGGGGTGCCTGGGCCGAGCTAGCGGGCACAGGGAGAGAAGGGCCGGCCAGGGGCCCGCCGCCCGCCGGGCGGGACGCAGCCGCTCCGCGGCGCACGGCGATTCCGCCCGAACTAAGTCGCCGATCGCGTCTGTCTTCCAAGCGGCGGCGGGGCGGCCCCGCCGCACCCGGCTGCGCCCAGGCCCCTGCGGCCGCCCGCGCTCACCGGGGAGTCGTAGGAGAAGGCGCACTCGCTCTTGTAGACCCTGTCCCCCGACCGCGGCACGCGGATGGTGGGCATGTGCGGCACCAGCAGCTCGCCGACGTCTCCCGCAGCCATCTTCCTGCCGCCGCTCCCGCCCGGCACGCCGAGCAGGGCGCCCCGGCGCTGCATGGCCGCGGCGCGCCGACCGCGCGGAGCAGGGCAGCCGGCCGGGCCGGCGCGGGGTCGGCGGGGCGGGGCGGGGACGCTGCTATTTTTAATCCAATGGCGAGTGGCCGGCCCAGCTGCAGCAGCGGCAGGCGGGGCGCCGGGGCGCCGGCCGCAGCGCGCGGGAGGGGCGCGGGAGGGGCGCGGGAGGGGCGCGGGAGGGGCGCGGGAGGGGCGCGGGCGACCACGGGCGGCGGGGCGGGCGGGCGTGCTCCAGCCCGAGTCCCCCGCTCGCCGGGCCGGCGCGAGGAGGCGACACAAAGAGCACGCCTGGGAGTGATTGTTTTTTAAAAATAAATAAATAAGCGAACCCCGGAGCGGTGACTTCCCCGGATTGCCCAGGGGCGGGACGCGATGTGCCGGCCTGGGATCTCGTGGGGGGACCCCAAAGCCCATTTGCATCAAGGATTTCGGTGTTCGCCTCACTTTTTTCAAAGCTCAGTGAGAGACTAGGATGAAATTGTGATCTAGTGAGAGTAGAGGATTTTTTTTTTTTTTTTTTTTTGCCATAGTATAGGGGTTTTGTTTTTTAAAGATTGCAAGGGGCAGTCAAATTTTTTGTCAGGGTGAAGGAAGATTTTCTTTCATTTTTTTTTCTTTTTTTTTTTTTTCTGCCTCTGGAATTTCTTCTGTGTGATGCAGAGTCCCTTTGCAGAACATTCGGGGATCCGATTTGAGAATCTTGCGTGTAGACCAACGTGTGCGTCCAACTCTGCTCACCCGCTTCCGCAAATCCAGTAGTGAATGGGGTTGCATTGGGAAGTTAAGAATCGGTGACCAGAACATGGTCCCCAGCATACTTCCATTCCACACACACACACACACACACACACACACACACACACACACACACACACGTCTGAAGCCAAGCGTTTAATCCCATTGGGGTTCCCTAACTACACCCCACATCCTCTTAGGGTGGGTCCCCGCCAGTTAATGAAACGCAGAAGTAACAACAAACAGCAGCGGGCAGAATGGTTGATTTCTGTTCAGCCTCTCCCAGGTCAGATGGAACTTAAATTCTTTTTAGTGTTGATATTTTGTTGCTGCTGTTGTTGAGGACGATGTATTTCTGTCAGTATCTATCCCTGTTTCTCCAGACCTGTGTCTACATTTCTATATCCTCGAGTAAGACTCAAGCATTCCACCACTCGCGTCATTCCCAGTCCGGGAACCTACCTTGTCCTTGAGCAAGTACTCTCAACCAGCGTATTTAGTTTCATGGGTAGAACGTACTCCAAACCCACAGGAGAATAATTCAAAAATGTTCAAATCTTAAAATTTCATCGTAGATTAAAATGCAAATTAAATCAGGGAGACACTGATAGAGACACCTTGTAGGCTGAAAATGTTACATTGAGTTAGCCTGGGTTCAAGGAAGGAAATTTAATTACACTGATCGTAATGTTATATACATAGACTGCTTTTCCCAGTAATTCCTTGTCTAGACATTTATGCCACAGATAAATTCAGGCTGTGTAAGGACGTTTGTTGGAGCGCTGTTGATGGTGACAACGGGCGGGAAACAGCCTAGAGACCCACCTACAGGGAGTGGTTAAATCGTGGTTCTATTGGAAAGAACGGAGACGCTCTGAACGCGCTGGCAAGACACTATGAAGACAGAGATGCCAAACCTTTATCTTTCTTTAGTCCATCAGACATGCCAGGGGAAACCACTGGCCTTCACTGGGCAGCTGTTACCATAACCCACACATCAGAGATTTCATCTCTGGCAAAACCAAAAGTGTGACATCCAACATGAGTGACTTTACGTTGACTAAAGAGCGGGTAGAACTAGAGTTCTAAAGTTTTTTCTCGTGTCATGCAAACATTCTGCTTTTGTGATTTGATCAGCATCTTATGATAGATATGTTGAAATGCAATGTTGGAAAGCTCAATCTTCTATCGTACCCAGGAGTCTTTTGTCATCCCAGTGTTCTGTCCCACCACTGTTCCACCATAGGGATCCCTAACTATGCTGCTTGTCTGTTGGAAGCTGTCTTAGTTACTTACTCGTTGCTGTGACAGAATACCCCGTATCTACAATTGAAGGGACGATAAATTTATGTAGCTCACAGTTTCAGGTCTCACACACAGTCCATTCATAGGCAGCCAGCAACAGGCTGGAAAACTGCTAGCTAAGGCTGGAGAGCCCCCTGCCCCAAGTCAGACAGAAGCCAAGTGAGGCAGGAGCAAATTGAGTATGGAGACTCAGGCAAGGTCAGAGCCTTCCCAAGAAGAAGCTATAACATTGTTTCTTCTTCCTTCCTTTACTTGGTTCAAGCTGCCTGTGGCCTGGGCATTCCTCATTCTGAACAAGTTGACACAATCTTTCCAGGTCAAACCCCAAGCATCTGCCCCTTCCAGACAGGGCCCACCTCCCAATAACACACAGTTTCATAGATAACCCACTACATCCAAATACATGATGCTTTTGGGAGACACTCCAGATTCAAAACATCAGAGGCTCTTTTCTCTCCTTTCTATCTTCTTAATCTAAGACTTCATCTTTTGAGATGGAGGAATAGCTGGTGATAGAGTGCTTGTCCTGCACCTGTGAGGTGCCTGGTTCTATCTCTCACACTACAAGGAAAAGAAGAAAAAAAAAAAAGACAAGACTTAATATGTTTTTCTGTGAAGCACTTTTTGACTACTCTAACCCTCAGAGATCAATCCGAAAAGAAAGAAAGAAAAAGGGGGAAAAAACCTCTTGTTGCCTGTTCTAGTCATTGGAAACTTCTTTGTGGCTTCTTTTATACTATGATTAAATTAGTCTTGACTCTACGTCTCTTACCTCTATAGAGGGAGCATACCCTTTGTAAGAATCTATATTTCTTAGTATCTGTGCACATTGTGGAAGCTTAGTGTTTGTAGAATATTGACTCCTAGAATAGTTTCATTTTAGGTACTCAGTAAGTATCCAGCAATTGAATGACTCATGTTAGTGACGTTGTAATAAATATGTTTTGCAATTTTCTTTGTGTCTTTTTGGTAAAATTCATTTCTGCATAAATATCATTCCAAGAACTGACAGGGGTTACATTAAAATGTGATGTGAGCATTAGTTATGATGACTAATGCCAAAAAGGGGCATTAGTGAACTGTACAGAGAAAAAAGATATTTCAATTAATGGAATAACTCTTAACCTCAGATGATATGTTCCAGTAATGTGCAGTGATCCCATGAAACCGTATATGGTGAAATGTGAGTGCAAGACAGAGCCATAAAACTGTTTTATCAAAGCAAGTAAATTTGCAAGAAACATTGGTTACTAAATGTAGAACAATTGGGCATTGGTTAAGACACTTCTGACATTTTCTCTTTAAGACAATTCTTTGCTATCAAAAAAATCACATAGAATAAGGAAATTTATTGATGCAGGAAAAAGACTGATTGATAGGCCCTGTGTTACCAGTGATTGTCTCGGAATGTTACTTTTTTTTCCTTTGTGATTTTCTGTGTATTTAAATCTTTTGCAATGAGCAAAAGATGTAAATCTCTTCTATTTTTATGTGAATAAGAGAGGAAGTGTGATATTAATTTTCTCGTCCACCTGCTCTCCTTCTCAGTTGCCCCCTTCACCACTCATTTAATAGTAAGCAGGTCTCCACTGTTAGACCTTCTGCCCAGCTGAAATGTAGGTGCACATTGGAATGAGAAAACTCCTTGCGCAGCTCTTAGGATCACGATGAGGTAAGCTGTTATTTAGCTTGTAAAGAAATCTGAGATGCCTGTTTCACCTTTTTGAATTTTGTGATGTGTAACACTCCCACAGTCTTTGCAGGAGCCTGACTCATAAGAGACTCACAGAGGTAGGCAGATTGTCTTTCAGGCCAGCCTGATGACAATCATCCTGCCTCCTTCCTACCATTCCCCTGTGGACACAGGAAGACGCAGCCTGCACTCCAGGGTAGAGAAGCTCAATGTGGCATATAATAAAACACTAACCATGGGACAAAGGCTGCTTTTCGGATTTCTCAGTAATGGGTCAAAGCAAGTTATACTTTTAAATGGGATACATACTTACCCCAAAATTCAAAAAAGAAAACTCACTACAGTTTGTGCCTCCTGTTTAGTGGTAAGGGGCTCAAGATGAAATAGTGGATCTTTAAGTTATTAAACTCTCCCCCTGAAATATCACTGGGATGGCAAACTCTAGCACAGAGCTATTCATTGTCACCATTGTAGAGATTAGCCTCGTGTCCTGTAGATGTTGATGGTCAAGATCAGGTGTTGGCAACTGAGGTACACGGATTAAATCCAGTCTACAGCCTGTCTTTGTAGATAGAATTTTCATATTCACCATCTACATGTTGCCTGGGACTGCTTTTGCACTGCAGTGGAAAAATTAAATAGTTGCAATAGGAGCTGGATGAAACAAAAAAATAAAAAAATACTTAGGAATTTTGTCAAATCCTGTTCAAGATCCCTGCAGGCTCTACAGTGGGAGGCAGAGTCAGAGTTTTGGCATGACCTTGAGTCAACTATGTAGCCTAGTGGCAAACCTGACTTCAACGTATCAGGATCTACACACGGATAATGCCAGGAGATGTGTTAATTTGCTTCGGTAAGGAGATCATCTTCAGAATATCACCTGGATTGAAATTCTTACTCTGCTAACTTTAATAGGTCCCCTCATCACTCTGTATTCTATTTAGAGCCATGAGATAGAATAGAGAAGTGATAGGAATCACCAAATGGCTGCTTCTTGGTCTTTTATTATGGCACCAATTCCTGCAGTTCCTTTAGGATTGCAGTCCTGTTTCATATTTTTATGTTGTTAGGGAGGGGAATTGCCAGTTCATCCTCTTGTTGTACTTACACCTTGCAGGTCAGGAAGCCCACAGGCAGACTCTGGAGTTTACTAAGGCTGTGTACTGCAGTAACACTTTCCGGACCTGGACCACTATCCAAAAGATGAACTTTACGTCCAAGGAGCCCACCAGGAGATAACCTAGGATCAGAAACCCCCCATATCATGAACCTTCCCATAAATCTCCATGCTGGCTGGTAGAAGTGGCATTCCTCCAGGTTCCACTTATGCTCTGAACCAGTTTCTTTTGGTCTCTGAAAAGTTTGCAAAGCACAGTTATTGGAGAAGTGGCCACAGAGAAGGCCAGGAAGAAAGCTCACAGCGTCCGTATTTTATAATGCTGCATCATTTTTCCTTAAGGAACCCAGCGTCCCTTCCATCAAATAGCTCTAGTGTGCCAGTTAACTCCCATCTCTGATGTTGACTAGCAATGGCTTGATTCAGCCCAACCTTGGGTTGGTGAGGGTAAGTACAACATCTGAGTCAAATGCCCACTGCTTACTGTATCCTGGGAACACTGTAATGGATCGTAACTAGGGTTATCTGTGAACTGCACATCCCTGAGATCTGGTAATCATGTTTGGACTGCTGCCCCATATCACAGCCATCCTGGCTTCCTTCATCTCTGGCTATAAATTGCTGCCACCCAGGACAGCTACCCAGAAGTCCTGTCAGCCCACAGGGTTCAGAAAGCCCACTTCACTGGCAACTCTTGTCACCAGCCCTCTGAGCCAGTTGGAACAATGAGTAAATTGCTGGGCCTCATGGGAAACATTTACTAGATTAAAATAAGCATTTCTAGCTCTTGGGTCCTGTCCTTTGTGCTGTGCCAAAGACTTTCAGCCCTTTGTCATTCCCCAGCAGTAGCCAGCATTTGGGCCAGATTCGTGCTGGTTGGGGTTAGGACCATAACCCGTGCTGATACAGTGTATGCAGAGTGTCTGCTGAGTAAATCCCTATCAACGAGATTGGCTGGATTTAAATTCATATTTTACCTTCCATGATCAAATAGTCTCAAAATCCATCCCGAAAACATGGCCTCTTCTTGCAGAACGTGCTGCTTCCTGTGATGCCTTTGAGTAGAACTGCTGGGCTTTTTCCACGCTCATTCTGCCGTTTACCCTTGGAGACCCCGCTGAGAAAGTAATCGTGAGCAGGAAACACAAATCCAGTGGACAAAGGAGAAAATGCAAACTTGTACCTGAAAGGGAATTTTGAATTCATTAAAGAAGAAAAGCATCTGGGAACACATTTGGGGAGGGTGTTCAGAATTTGGGGCTCACTATGTATCCTGCATAAGACCAGATTTCTCTATTTCAGTTTTGGGGATCTCACTCTTTTCTCTTCCATGCTATAACTTGGACATACATGTATGTGAAATAACATTTTAACAGTAGAACTTGATTTTCATAAAACTAATCTAGAGCTACAAAGTAATTCTTTTATCACAGTCACATAAATACTCTCAAATTCATCGTCGTTTTTGAAGAATTAAAGATTTGAGTATGGCTACACCTTGCACCACATTACTCAATGCCCTGACATTTATCATTCATACCTGTCCACCACCAACAACCAGGGTGGTGAGCACACATCTCCAGAGCTTTAGAGATCTGTTCTTCAGTCCCAGGCAATACAGGCGCAAACTCAATTGACCTATTTTATATCTGCGTTTGCGGCTTTCTGTCTTGAAATCTGAGTGGACGTCTGTTCACCTATTTCATTTTTTAAAAAGAAATTGCGAATACCACTCATATTTGGAGAGTCAGCTACTTGCAACATATTCTCTGAATCTCAAAAAGTTAGGGTTCTACCTTGGTATATGTGGGGGTTAGCTCTGACAAAGAGAAGCAAGGGGTATGGGTGGCTCTGAAGGACAGGCAGCACTATCAGAAACCAAGGACCAGTAATGTGGACGTCTTACAGACGTGCCTTCTAGACACCGCCACCAGTTGATGCAACAATAATTTTCTTCCATCAGTATGTAGCTCTGTTAAGATCCAGATTTTTGGAAAACAGTCTGTTTGACTGAGCCTCAGAATATGTCCACACCCATGGCTGGGAAGAGGGTGCTCTCCAAAGAAGGCATGCTGATGAGACCATCACGAAATAAATACGACACTCACTCTGCAGAATCGTTACAAGAATGAGAAATGTTTGTAAAGCACGTAGTGGCTTGCCTAGAATATGCTAGGAAAAAATAAAAATAATCAATATATTTCAGATAAGTACTTTACAAATATTTCCTATCCTACTAACACCCTCAAAAGAAGTATTTTTGAGCAGCTGCTATACTATAACTTAGGCCTGGAGATACAGAGATATGCTAAGATGGTCTTTGATATTAAAGGAGTTACAATTTAGTTAAGTGTGTATATATATATATATATATATATATATATATATATATATACATATATACATATGCAACTTTTAAATACGCTCTTCAGTATATAATGAACTACACAGATAGCATGTATGGTAGACTTTATGGGGAGAAAATGAACTTGGAAAAGTTAAATGAATGAGTATACCAGTTGGGAATCATCATGAGCAAAAGTTTGAAAATAAGATCCTCATTGGGGCTGGAGAAATAGTGCAGCAGTTAGAGCACTTTCCTAGCAAGCTCAAGGCCCTGAGTTCAATTCCCCAGCACCACATAAGCTGGGCATGGTAGCGTATACCTGTAATCCCAGCAGTGAGGAGGCTGAGGCAGGAGGATTGCCATCTGTTTGAAGCCAGCCTGGGCTATTGAGTGAGACCTTGTCTCAAAAACAAACAAAAATTCATGAAGTGATCATTGAACATCAAGTAGACCAGTTTGGTTAGAGGTACAAAGAAAGGAAAGCAATTCTCTAAAATAAACAGTGAGTAGTCCCCTAGAGAGAGGTATAGTAGGCCCGCAAATCTATTTCCTAATCCTTGGAACCATATGTGGCAAAAAATAAATTGTGCATGACACATCTGGTTAAATTGTGGATCTTGAGATGGGAAGATTACTCTAGATATCCAAGCAGCCCTAAAGATGTAATGACAGGTGTCCTTATAGGACAGGGGCAGGGAGAGAAAATTTTAACATACAGAAGAGAGCCGTGGGGGAAGAGACTAGAGCAGTGTTGCCACAGGCCAAGGGTGCTAGCAATCACCAGAAGCTATAAAGGACACGAAGAGATTCTCCTCTAGAGCCTAGAAAGGAAAGAGACCCTGCCAACACCTTGATTTTGGCTCAGTGATACTGATTTTGGCCTCCAGAACTGTGAGAAAATAAAATTCTGTTGTTCTAAAGTACCATGTCTCTAACCATCTACTAGGAAAGTAGTACCAAGTTGCTTTTCTACCTCTCTTCAGCTAGGAACTCTCTTTTCTTCTACAAACCATGTTATTTCCACATTTCCTGTCTCCCGGCATCTCATACATGACACATCAATGGAGCTCAAAATATATTTGGCATAGGTATGAGTCCCCACATTTTCCCTGTGCCTGCCTAAGAAACCACACTCCATACATTACTACTTTACTACCCAAGCGTGGGTAACCATCAAGTGCATGACACAGATACAGATTAGCACCCTGGAGGACCGTACTAAGTAAACTTAAAGGGCTTAGCAAGAATTCAGAGTCCAGGAAGCGTAACATTGAAAACAGTGTGGCTCTTGACAACTTGAGGGCAGGCAAAGAAGGACATGGGCTTTCCTCCTTTCAGCCCACGGAGCCATGGAAGGAGCAGGACATGACATATATGACAGACTTTTGAGAAAGACCAGGCTGGTGGTCGTCTGTGGTATAGGGTACAGGAAGTACTTGCTGGCGGAAGCAGCCAGAGGGGAGATGCTGCAGTGGAATTAGCAAGACACGGCCACATCAGGGAGGAAGCAAACAAGGCGGGAACAGGAGACTGAGAGTGGAAATGATAGTTCGCAAAGAAGCTCGCACAGTTAACATCAACAAGCTGTTGTTCCCTCAGCTAGAGCTGTCCAGCTCCATTTTGTGCTTACCTGACCTGAGACAAGTGTTCCATATTCCAGTCATTTCATCTGTAAAATATTAAGAACATATGAAATTCTTTCTGTAGACCAGTCTAAAAGAATTGCATTTTTCTCTAGTCCTTCTACTCGCCTTCTCTATTAAAAAAATAAAAACTTGAACATCTGCCAAGCCCTTCTTAAATGATGACATGATAAAAGACCTCACCAGGAGAAAACTTCAAAGCATATGAGGAAGTCAAGAAGTGCTCATGAAATTCACAGACGCATATGGTGTTATTCCTTATAAATCATCTGATTTTGATTGTTATCTTGATGGTCTCCTCTCAACTAAGTCATTCGCAAAGACCGTTAAAATGCCTAAATAGTCTCAAGAAAAGTTTGTCCTATGAAACTAACAAGGCAGAGTGGAGAAGTAGCACAGTGGTTAGAAAGCTTGCCTAGCAAGGCCCTGAGTTTGATTCCCCAGCATCACATAAAGTGGGCATGGTGGTGCATGCTGTAATCCCAGCACTTGGAAGCCTGGGGCAAGAGATTTTGGTGAGTTCAAGGCCAGCCTGGGCTTCATAGTGAGATCAGGACCAGCCTGGGCTGCCCAGGGAGATCCTGTCTGAAAAAGAGACACAGAGAGAGGGAGAGACTGACAAAAGAAGAAAGGGGTAAAGGGCAATGAAAGGGTTAAGACTAGCAAGAAAAGGGAGGGAAAGAGAGAGGAAGAGAAAAAGAATGAGAAGTTGCTGAGCTCCTACTGTGCAGGCTGCTCCGTGGGCACTATCTCATTTCATCCTCTCTACAACTCTAAAGACGGGGTCAATTATTTTTTTCCATTTTACAAATGAAAACATCAAAACTCTACCAAGTCAAATAATTTGCCCAAGGTAACACAGGTAGGGAATGAAAAGAGCCAGATCCAAAGTCCTAAGCCCATGCTCAAGAAGCTTATGATGTTTCAGAAGGGCAAATGTTAAAAGTATGGCACACGTGAAGAAACAGGGCCTAACAGTGTAGCATCAAGGCCTGTGTCAGGTGTCACAGTGCTTATTATCACACACTTCTTCCTGGCCTGCCTTCCTCGTGGTCGCCTCTGGGGGGAAGATGGTCTTCACCAGCTTTATCAAAGGCTGTTCTTCCAGTTTGGATTTTCTGAAAGAAAAGACATATGGTAACAGCAGACTCCAGCAGATCAAAATCCAAAGCTCAGCCCTCAAGACCAGTGACTGTAACCCACTGAGACGCAGAGATTGTTACAGCAGCAGAAGCTGACTGCCGCCACAGCCAGGCCTTCTGCCAAACTACATTTAATTCTTGTTATTTTATTGACAAAAAGCAAAGTATTTTTAGGACACTCTCCCTCTTTCCTACTTTTGAAAACTGCAGACAAAAGCAATTGTGTGAACTGAGCCCTAGTCCACTCAAAAAGAAATAATTCTTAAAAATCTTCACCATAGTAGTTTTAGTAGCAGAAAGAATATGAAAACGTTGAGACAGAACAAAGTTCCGAGGAGTAAAGCGTACACGTTATCCCAAGCCTTTCCACGCAGAACTGCTACTGCTAATACCAATGAACTGCTCATACATCTGTAAATAGAGAGACAGGTGGATGGGCAAAATGGATGAGTGGCTAAGAAGAAATACTTTCCTGAGAACAGGAACACACACTACTTGAAGCCAGCTAGATTATATTTCTTCTACATGCAATTGGGTTCTTCCGCCTCAATACATTCCCTCTCCTGCGTTTTAAAGCCTTAAGGTACATTTAATGAGGGTATTTCTTAGTGACTGCTGTTTACCTGTTTTCTGGAACACTGTGTGCCCTTTGTATCTTTCAGTTCAGTGGTTTCTCGGAAATTTCCCTTCTTACATGTCCACCTTGGTGGTACCAATAGCTGTGACGACTCCTCATTGGACAAACGTGGCATTTTGCCAAAGATGGGCTGCCCAAGAGGCTCTGCCTTCTCCAGAGGAGTGGGCTACTTGGCAGGTGTCCTTGCTTCCAACACTTACCTGCACTTCGGCTACAGCATGTCCACCCTGCTTCTCTGTTTGTTGCTTTTCTTTAAGGCGGAAGAGGAGTGGCACTGGGGATCAAGCGCAGGATCTTCTCATGAGCTGTATTCCCAGCCCATATTATTTATTTATTTATTTATTGAGACAGGGTCACACCAAGTTGCTAAATTACCCTGGCTGGATTTGAACTTGTGATTCTCCTGCCTGAGATGATCATAGTACTGCGATTATAGGCCTGTGCCACCATCTCAGCTTTTTCATTTCTCTTTTGCGCACACACACACACACACACACACACACACACACACACACACACACACTTGACCTCAGATGTGTAGAAATGAAAGGACAGTAATATCTGGCTGCCCCTTCTCCATTCTCTTCCTCTTCTTCTCTTTCCTTTCTCCCCTCCCTCCAGAAATTAAGAGGTTCTTTTTTTTCTCTTCTATCTCTTCCTGTTTGGTAAACATTTCTCTTGCCCTAAAGGTGGCACTAATTTCCTCTTTCTTTGTAGTTATATTAGTGATACAGTTTCAAGAGTGTAAGATCTATACTGGTAATTTTTTTTAAAAAAATCTACTTCTTCTCCCCAGGCATTCTTGTGAGCGTGATACTTAGATCTCACATGTGTCAATGCTGGCATTCTCATATGATGACTGGAGAAAATACAGTGGCATGGAAGCCCGTTTTTCTCTTTAAAATCACTCTACTTTTGGAAGACTATCCAGAGTATTTTATTATGGGAGCAGAAAATGTGGTCTCCAGCAAATGCAGTAGGTCCAGTTTCTTCAGCCTTAGGGAGGGCTCTGGTCCTGAAAGGCAAAAATACAGTAAGAAATACCATGGAAAGGCAATGGAAACAGCTTGGCTCTGGACAAACTGGGATTCCTAGCCAGAGTAAACTGGACTTCACATTTTTTTAAGAACTCACTGAGTCAGATGCCAGTGACTGCCTGTATTGATGCCACCACACCAGGCCAAGTCACAGTCAGCCCAGAATATAGAATTGGCCTGGGAAATGTCCATCTTTCAGCCCCAAGGCCTCTGAGGCAACTCTGGAAGCCTGGAGGTGGAGGGGGAGTGGCAGTAGGGGAGAGATGACTCTGATTAAACTTGAGCCAACTGGAATACAGCAAAGACACGCCGCTGAACATGTCAAATGTCCCTTGTCTTCTCTCTTGGGTCAACTCAAGCGTATGACAAAGGTACCTTCTCTCACCACACCGTGCTTGGCATTCTTGCTTGCTATCCTGAATCTGCAATGCTGCCCGTGTCTGTTCATGGACCTTTAGCCCAGAAAGCACACTGGTCCTTTGCCCTGTCATCAGTGGGTACAAGCAAGACTTGACTGGCTGTGGAAACTGACTGTATCTTTAAAACGCTTCAGTACTGGACTGGAACAGAAGCAAATGCAAGGCAAACTAAAAGCTCATAATCAAAGTAAAAATGTAAGAAAACAAGACTGAGAACAGGAAACATAACTGAGAACAGGAAAACAACCAACACACAAGAACAGATCTGCAAGATTTCAGATGTTTGAAATTTCAAGCACCGTATATACAATATATATGTGTGTGTGTGTGTGTGTGTGTGTGTGTGTGTGTGTGTGTGTGTGACCATCATGTTGAAGAAATCAGACAAGCTTTACAATGTCTGCCAGGAACAAAGGCTGCTTGCTGGGGAAATTTGTTGGCATTATCATCTTTCATTGCAGTTCCGTGAGTACATCAAGCAATGTAAAAACAGAATCAAATTGCCAAGATCTGGAAGGCTGAGCAAAGGTTTAAGGTCTGTGCTAAATGGGAAATGTTATCTTGAGAATTACAGTTCACAAAACCTTGGAGGGTACTGAAAGAAACTGTCACAAAAATCTCACCATCAGACTGATAAGGGTCTAGAAGGCTCTAAAGACTTTAGGACTTGAGAAAATCAATGTCCACCTGTGTTGTCAATGAGAATGTGATTTGGTATTATCTTCCAGGAGGGCAATTTGAAACATGTATTAAAGGCCTAAAAATATATTCTTTCAACAAGTATTTCTCTTCTAATAATTTATGAAACCCACAAAGAATGTATGCCAATATTTGGCTGTGATTATTTATTTTATTTGTAGTACTAGGGGTTAAACCCAGGGCCTGTGCACTGGGGTGACATCTCCAGCCCAGCCCCTTTTTGATTTTTCTGAAACAGTGTCTCACTCAAATCATCCAGACTGGGCTTTAACTTGCGATTCACTTGCCTCGACTTCCCAGTGTTGGGATATTAGGCATGTACCACCACACCTGGCTTAGCTATGACATTAAAAGCAAAATAAATGTTTAAAAATGGGATTGTTAAAGAAATGATATATAGTCGAGGAAAAAGAAGGGTAACAACGGGGTAATATTTTTTTTCCCAGAAGTGTAGAACAAGTCTGTTTAGAAACAAAGGACAGAGAGGTAGAAGCTTCCACTATCTGGAAAGGAGTTCAGAGCAGTGTGAAGGCCTATTCCAGTTTTCTTTATCCCTCTCCCACAAAACTGGTTTTCATAAGAAGCCTTGTGCATAGTATGCCCCATCCTTGATAATGACATCGCATCGGAAATACTCAGAACAAAATCTGGGAGTAGCTGCAAGTGGCTGCCCTCTTCTGGAGAAATAAGAAAATGCATCCACCCCAAAGGACCTTGATTGGATTGTCAACTACACCTGGGGAGCAACCAATCAAAAGATACCCTGCTATAAACATGGATATGCATGCATCTTTTTGGTGTGTTGACTTTATTTCTTTTGGAAACATGCCCAGTAGAGCAGCAGCTGGATCAAGTGGAACTTCTGTTCTCAGCTTTCTTAGGAATCTCCAGACTGCTTTCCATAATGGTTAACAGATTGCATTCCCACCGGCAGTGGAGCAGAGTTCCATTTTTTTCCACACCCTCACCTACAATTGTTTTTTGAGTTCTTGATGTAGGCCATTCTCAATGGGGTGAGGTGAAACCAGCACAGTTCAAGGGAACAACCTACCTGCCCATCAATAGAGGAATGGTTAAAGATGTGGTACCTTGGGCTGGAGGAATGATTCAGTAGTGTAAGCGCTTGCCTAGCAAATGCTAAGTCAAGCACTAAGTACCCAAGTTCAATTCCACAGCACCATATAAAACAGTTGTGGTGGTGCACACATGTAATCTCAGCACTCAGGAGGCTGAGACGGGAGGATTGTGATGAGTCCAAGGCCAGCCTGGGTTCCATAGTCAGTTCAGGACCAGCCTGGGCTGCAGGGCAAGATTATCTCAAAAAAAAAAAAAAAAAAAGTATGTTTCAAAAGTCACTGTGCAGGGCTGGGGACATAGTTCAGTGACTAAGGCACTTGCCTAGCATGCACAAGACACAGGGCTCAAATCCCCAGCACCAAATAAAGATCAGCCGGGCAAGATACTGCACACTTGTAATCCCAGCACTTGGGAGGCTAAGGTAGGACTGTCTTGAGTTCAGGACCAGCTTAGACTACAGAGCCTGTCTCAAAACAAAACCAAGCCAGGTTTGGTGGCGTACACCTGTAATCCCAGCAGAGGCTGAGGCAGGAGGATTGTGATGAGTCCAAGGCCAGCCTGGGCTCCATAGTGAGTTCAGGACGAGCCTGGGCTGCAGAGCGAGACTCTGTCGCCAAAAAAAAAAAAAAAAAGTGGTATCTATATACAATGGTGGGCACTGAACAGAATGGAATAATATGTAGCCATAAAGAAAAGACAGATATGAAGCTGAAGCTTTTGAATGAAAAATGGGACCACACTGAATCAATAATCCTCAGTGAAATGGATCAAACACAAAAGACTGACTTTTGACGGTTGTCCTCCTTATGAAATTCACAAAAATAATGGTATAAAAAGGCCTAGAAAGAGGGGCAAAGGTCAGCTAGGAAATGCCTCTGAAAAATGGGTGAGCATAGACACTCGGTTCCCCAAGTCCACATCTCTTAGTTACAAAATTTAGAATTCATGTATATACAAATTTTTTAAAAAATGTTCTGCACAAGTGGCCTGTGGCTTTTCATTTACTCCTGCTTGGGGATCAAGACAACTCTGCTGTGTGGCCTTGAGGACAGCGTATGGACTCCTGCTGGCTAGACTCTTAGGAGACCTGGCTTCATTTTTACCTTCACAGAGAATGTAAGGACATACTGTGACATGCAGAGGCACTGGCAAGTCATTACAAGCCTGAAATAATGAATACTTGAAGCTATACTTGAAGATGTTCCCCTTCAGCAAACTCTGAATAACCATTTAAAGTAGCTGCTTTCTTTCCTCTGTAAAACTCAGTGATCAGGTTGCAGAAAGTGACTGTTAAAATGTGAAAAGGAAAGATCATGTCATCTGTAATAAAAAATAAAACAAAATGTGAAAAAGC